>BLSH010194870.1:394749-406684 GCA_018402905.1 Glandirana rugosa
TATACCCCCCCCCCCCCCCCCCCCAGCAGTGATGTAGTCTGTGTGTATGTAACCACTGACCATACAAATTAAATGGCCCACAAGAAAACAGTAAGTTCAGAGGTGGCCCGTCAGTGAGACAGATCACATGGACTGTTTTTGCTGTGATGGACCATAGCAACAATGCTGTATGAGAGGCTCTGCGGGAAATGACCAGCGTGTAGACACATGTGTGTACTGTGTCCCAGTGATACTTTACCACTCTGCCGGCTGTTTCCAGTAAATACCGCCTCTCTGTGATGTTGTTACCATCGCCTTGCTGTGTGTATCACACAGATCTTTTACACAGATCTATCGTGGATCTCTGTCAGCATCCCATGGGGATAGATAGCCCAGTGTCTTGGTCTTGGCTAGCTGCCGCGTATCTGGTTACAGTCCCCTGGGTCTTGCCATCACCTCCAGGGTGGCTTCCAGTGTCACGGTACAAGGGTGTTAGTGAATTGAGTGTGACTACAGTTTACACCTGTTGTTTTATTTCTTTAACTGTCATAACTTTTAGTAGAGGTCACCTAAGACCTGTAGATTATTTCAAGGGTTCCTCCATGGTAAACATGATCTGCTCTGAGTGTCAAATTCCTTTATCCTTTTATTAATATATCTACTTCTTACTGATCACACTATTATAACAATAGCTATAAGTAGTTGTAGATATCATAACTTATTAGGGACCAGTAGATTATTTCAAGGGTTCCTCCATGGTAAAAAGGTTGAGAAAGGCTGCTATAGAGTTGTAGATATCATAACTTTTAGTAGAGGGCCCCTGAAACCTGTAAAATAGATTATTTCAAGGGTTTCTCCAAGGTAAAAAGGTTGAGAAAGGCTGCTATAGAGTTGTAGATATCATAACTTCTAGTATAGAGCCCCTGAAACCTGTAGAATGGATTATTTCAAGGGTTTCTTCATGGTAAACATGATTTGCTCTAAATGTCAAATTCCTTTATCCTTTTATGCATATATCTACTACTTACTGATCACACTATTATAACATTAGCTGTGATTAGTTGTGGATATCATAGCTTATTAGGGACCAGTAGATTATTTCAAGGGTTCCTCCATGGTAAAAAGGTTGAGAAAGGCTGCTATAGAGTTGTAGATATCATAACTTTTAGTAGAGGGCCCCTGAAACCTGTAAAATAGATTATTTCAAGGGTTTCTCCAAGGTAAAAAGGTTGAGAAAGGCTGCTATAGAGTTGTAGATATCATAACTTCTAGTATAGAGCCCCTGAAACCTGTAGAATAGATTATTTCAAGGGTTTCTTCATGGTAAACATGATCTGCTCTAAATGTCAAATTCCTTTATCCTTTTATGCATATATCTACTACTTACTGATCACACTATTATAACATTAGCTGTGATTAGTTGTGGATATCATAGCTTATTAGGAACCAGTAGATTATTTCAAGGGTTCCTCCATGGTAAAAAGGTTGAGAAAGGCTGCTATAGAGTTGTAGATATCATAACTTTTAGTAGAGGGCCCCTGAAACCTGTAAAATAGATTATTTCAAGGGTTTCTCCAAGGTAAAAGTGATCTGCTGAGCGTCAAACTCGTTTATTATTATATCTACTATTTAGTAATCACACTATTATAACAGCTGTAATTAGTTGTAGATATCATAACTTTGTAGGGACCAGTATATTATTTCAAGATTTCCTTCATGGTAAAAAGATTGAGAAAGTCTGCTATAGAGTTGTAGATATCATAACTTTTAGTAGAGGTCCCCCTGACACCTGTAGATTATTTCAAGAGTTCAAGGGTAAAAGTGATCTGCTCTGAGTGTCAAACTCCTTTATTTTTATATCTACAATTTACTGATCACAATATTATAATATTAGCTGTAGATATAACTTCGTAGGGACCAGTAGATTGTTTTACGCGTTCCTCCATGGCAAAAGGGTTGGGAAAGGCTGCTATAGAGTTGTAGATATCATAACTTTTAGTAGAGGGCCCCTGAAACCTGTAGATTATTTCAAATATTCCTCCATGGTAAAGGTGATCTGCTCAAATTCCTTTATTATTATATCTACTATTTACTGATCACACTAGTATAACAATAGCTGTAGCTAGTTGTAGATATCATAACTTAGTAGGGACCAGTAGATTATTTCAAGGGTTCCTCCATGATAACATTTTTGAGAAAGGCTGCTATAGAGTTGTAGATAACATAACTTTTAGTAGGGGCCAGTAAATTATTTCAAGGGTTCCTCCATTGTAAAAAGATTGAGAAAGGCTGCTATAGAGTTGTAGATATCATAACTTTTAGATGGAACCAGGAAATAATTTCAAGGGCTCCTCCATGGTAAAAAGATTGAGAAAGGCTGCTATAGAGTTGTATATATCATAACTTTTAGATGGAACCAGTAAATTATTTCAAGGGCTCCTCCATGTTAAAAACTTGAGTTACAGCTCTGAGTCTGGGGTTGCTGACACCACATCCAGGATGGTGGCGCCCAGCAGCAGTCTCAGGGCTTTTGGATGTCTACACATGGTAGGCTTTTACAGGTAAACAACATGAATAAAAATGTTAAATACACATATAATATTATGGGAATATTTGTTGTTCAAATGAATTGTCTGATGACAGAGTTTCTTTAAGCACACATTATAGTTTGTAGCCCTTTGGATAGGTCGTGGGCAGCAATTAAGGCAATCTATATTTACCAAGTTTAGCACCACTGCTACAGGGCCTAAAATCTGAATATTAGAGTACTGGAAAAGCATCCTCAATAAATTAAAAATAAACATCTGAGTGCGTTCTCCTGTTTTCTTATCAGTGTTGATGATGACCCAACTTTGCAGTTTGTTCACCTTTGTCATTCCAGGACTTCCCTTCTGGACTTGAGTTGGCTTACACGTATTACTGTGACTTGTTGGTCTCAACAGTGTAAATACTGACAATGTACACAGGCTCTCAGAATAGTGACCTCTGTCTGCTCTGTACAATAGCAGATTGTTCTTCCCCCCTCCCCCCTGTCAGGGTTCACATTGAGATGAATAGTAAAACAGGCTCCTGAGTTAAGATATTTTAATCCAGCTTCAGAAAAGGTCAGATGTATCCTTGAGATCTGTAGTCACCCATTATTAAAATGGATTTTATTACAAAGGAACTAAGCAAATAGTTAACACCATAAGGGGTAGGAAGGGTTTGTAATACATAGAGAGAACTGTTTTAGCATGACATGTTTTAAAACACTCGTTAAAGTGGGCCTCCAGCCAAAACAAAAAATTGGGAGGAAGTTTTCTTAACAGGGACATCTGTCAAAGTTGTATTCACCATCATTTTGGGTGAGATTTTTCTATGTATGTTTACTATGTCCTGCAATGATTGGTAAAGTGCAAAGCCCATTGAAAATAGATGTTACCAAATGCATGCTAGCGCATTGCATTACTCATGTGCATCAATACAAGGCATCGTCTAAATGGGCCGTTAAAGTTTACAGAGAGGGAAAAAGGTATTTGAACCCCTGCTGATTTTGTATGTTTGCCCACTGACTAAGAAATGATCAGTCTATAATTTTAATGGTAAGTTTATTTTAACAGTGAGAGACAGAATAACAACAAAAATATCCAGAAAACCACATTTCAAAAAAGTTACAAATCGATTTGCATTTTAATGAGTAAAATAAGAAAAGTGGTACCTCGGTTTACTAAATTAATTTGTGAACCCTGGTCGCGAACCAAATTGGTCACGAACCGAGGCAAATTTTTCCATAGGGTTCAATGTAATTCAAGTTAATCCGTTCGGAACTTTTTTTTTTGTTTTTCAACCACAAAGCTATGAAAAAAAGTACAATACAGTACAGTATGAAGAGAGAGAACACTAACCTTGTACATTCTTGTCACTTGCATTTGCGCTTTGCATATTCTTGTCACCTGCATTACTGCTCCGCACTTTCTTCTTGCCACCATGCTTACTCTGCATTTTCTTTGGAGCCATACTGGATGTACAGTACAGTATGTATGTGCTAAAAAGCTTCTCAATACTGTACTGTAAAGCCTCGTACACACGGGACGACGATCGTATGTACGATCGTCGCAAATCGTATGTTGCATAATGTAACTTGCATACTGACTGCACTACACGATCGTACGACCGCAGAAAGTACGTTTAGGTGCATGTATTTAGCATCCAGCTGTTCCTGACTTTGGAGCATGCGTGTTTTGCACAATACAACTTGTTGTACCAACTGCTCTGTACACACGATACAACGGTCGTATGAGAGCTTGTTGGTAAGACCAAGTTTTCTAGTTTGCTCATACAACTCCCTTGTACGACCGTCGTATGTTCGACTGTTCTAATCCCTCATACGAACAATCGATATCGCATACAACGGTCGTTAGTACGACCTGTTGTATACGATCGTCGTCCCGTGTGTACGAGGCTTTAGTGTCTTCACAGTACTGTACACTTTCAGTGTTTCTCTGTGATCAGCAATCTCACCTAGAGCAGGGAAAAGCAGGGAAAATGGCCGCAAATCGTGTTCGTGAACCGAAGCGGAGTTCATGAATCCAAAGAAAATATTTGTGAACTCTTCTGTTCGTGAACCAAGTTGTTCATGAACATAAGCATTTGTGAACTGAGGTACCACTGTATTTGTTCCCCTATCAAATAGCAATATTTCTGGCTCCCAGGTGTCTTCTATAGAGGTATCGAGCTGAGATTAGGAATCTAATCTCAACTTATTACCTGTATAAAAGTCACCTGTCCGCAGAAGCAATCAATCAATCAGATTCCAATCTCTCCACCATGGCAAAAACCAAAGAGCTGTCCAAGGATGCAGTGGCGGCTGGTGGGTTTTCTTTTGGGGGGGGCGGAAAACAAGTACCCCCCCTCCGGGCAGCTGGTGGGGCGCGGCACTGACAGCACCCCCCGGGCAGAACACGGCGTGACACTGACACCGCCCCCCCAGCAGACCGCGGCGTGATACAGACATCACCCCCCCTTTGGGAGAACAGTGTCGCGGCACCCACCCGATCTAGGGCTAGTGGGCTACAGTGTCCTTTCCTGGGATGTGGGCAGCGGCTCCGGTGTCTGCTCCTCCTGCGGCTTCGTCATGAAGGACTGAAATCCTGCAGGCCACCCTGTTCAAGAAAGCACATGTACAGGCCTGTCTGAAGTTTGCTAATGAACATCTGAATGATTTAGAGGAGAACTGGGTAAAAGTGTTGTGGTCAGATGAGACCAAAATCAAGCTCTTTGGCATCAACTCAACTTGGAGGAGGAGGAATGCTGCCTATGACCCCAAGAACACTATCCCCACCGTCAAACATGGAGGTGGAAACATTATGCTTTGGGGTTGGTTTTCTACTAAGGGGACAGGACAACTTCACCGCATCAAACAGACGATGGATGGGGCCGTGTACCGTCAAATCTTGGGTGAGAACCTCCTTTTCTCAGCCAGGGCATTGAAAATGGGTCGTGGATGGGTATTCTAGCATGACAATGACCCAAAACACATGGCCAAGGCAACAAAGGAGTGGCTCAAGAAGAAGCACATTAAGGTCCTGGAGTGGCCTAGCCAGTCTCCAGACCTTAACACCATAGAAAATATGTGAAGGGAACTGAAGGTTCAAGTTTCCAAAATCAGCCTCGAAACCTTAATTACTTGAAGAGGATCTCCAAAGAGGAATGGGAAAAAATCCCTCCTGAGATGTGTGCAAACCTGGTGGCCAACTACAAGAAACGTCTGACCTCTGTGATTGCCAACAAGGGTTTTGCCACCAAGTACTAAGTCATGTTTTGCAAAGGAGTCAAATACCTTTTTGCAAATTAATTTATAACTTTTTTGAAATGGGTTTTTCTGGATTTTTTTTTTTTTTTGTTATTCTGTCTCTCACTGTTAAAAAAACAAAACTACCATTACAATTATAGACTGATCATTTTTTTGTCAGTGGGCAAACATACAAAATCAGTGGAGGATCAAATACTTTTTCTTTCACTGTACATGACCTCTCACCCAAGACCTACAGTCATCCACAAACATAAATTAAAGAGAGCTCATCATCACTGCATAAGAAAAAAAATTGGATTCTCTACTATTGAAATGTTATAATAGTGCAGCCTTATGTCTTATTGTAAGATAAGAAGTGGCATGCTGTAAGCCTGCCTAGGCACAGAGACAATCACAAAACTGTCATATAACAATGGTGCTGTCAGGATGACATAAAAGGAGACTAAACTGTTTTCCCTCCTATAGCAGATCAGATGTATCAGTTATCAGCCCTGAGCTAAGCCAAAACAACCTTTATATAGTGCAGGGATCAATAGGTGCTGGCTTCAAATAGGTTCACCAACACACTTCTTTTACTCACCTCCACTGCAAGAAAACACTTCTCCACTGACTGCCACTGTATTGATGCATTTCTCCACTGGCTGCCACTGCACCAATATGCACGTTTCCACTGACCACCACTGTACCCACAAACTTCTTCACAGACCAACAGTTCAAACACACACATCCATACTGACCACCACTGTATCCATGCACCTCTTTATTCACCAACATTGGAAGCATATACTTCTCCCCCGATGGCCACCAACTTCCACTTTACCAAACACTTCACTGACCAACATTGCAGCAATGCAGTTCTCCACTGATGGTCACTTCACCAGATCAATTCTTCACTGCACAAGCTCACTGCTCCACTGACTACCAATGCAAGAGAACTTCTCCACTGACTGCCTATTTAATGGCGCTTTTCTCCACTGTATCAACACACTTCTCCATTGATCACCAATGTATTGACACATGCAGCAGATTTCACTTCTTCACTGATTGTCATTAAAAGACACACTTCTCTACAGCAGTGGTTCTCAACCCTGCCCTCAAGTACCCCCAACAGGCCATGTTTGCAGGTTTTCCTTTATCTCGCGAAGGTGCTTTAAATCAGAGAGTCAACGGCTTGGTATTTCAAACAGCTATTTTATCTAAGAGAAATTCCCAAAACATGGCCTGTTGGGGGTACTTGAGGACAGGGTTGAGAACCACTGCTCTACAGTACTAACCATGAATTTTCTGACACACTTTTCCACTGACCTCTCTAAGACGCAATTCTCCGCTGACCATTAATGTAATGGCAGGTACAGCAGACTTCTCTATTAATTGTCATTCCAAAGCCACACCGTAGCATACTTCTGCACCAAACGTCATGGTACCAACACATTTCTCAACTGACCACCACTGTAATGGCGCACTTCTTTACTTAATGCCACGACATACTTTTCCATTGGCTGCCACTTTTAGGGTGCACTGATTGAAATGCTTCTCCACTGCTACAAATGTTGCACCTAACTGCATGGTACTAATGAATAGCACAGTAACATGACCACAGCATATACATTTCTCAGTGATATGGTGATGTTAGCTCAGGGCTCATCAAAGATAGGTGTACAAGTGTAGTACTAGTAACTACAGTATTAGATCGTCTTTTTCCAAATATATATTGTTTAAAGCAGAACTTCACTTCACATACATCCCTGGACTTTTCTTATTATCCACATATACAAGAAAACAAATATCTAATAAGAGCGTGCATCTTTTACCTTTATTCCTTTAGCGCTTGCCATTCATTTCAATGGCAGGGGCGGTAGAGGAACGGTATATTACCGCTCCCCTCACCGCCCCAAAGATGCTGCTTGCAGGACGTTTTGCAAGCGCACCACCCCAGTGTGAAAGCACTCAGGCTTTCACATTGGGGTGGATTGGGGGGATTTTTGAGGCACTTTACAGACGCTATTTTTAGCTAAATAGCGTCTGTAAAACGCTTCAGTGTGAAAGCAGCCTTAAGCAAAGCCAATGTAGTCCTGGTATAGCGGCCTTTCTCAAGTCATTTCCTCTCCCCATATTTGGTGGTGTTAGTGGGAACATATTTGTATATAACTGGAAGTGGTTGTAAACCTAAGGCATGAAATATGAACAAAGCATATCCTCAATAACGTCAACGTGTATATAAGGCCATTGAATAACATGGTGTGGCGTTCGTAAGCTGTAAAAACAGCTCAAAAACATGGCGTTAATATTCCCAAAAATACCTCAAAGTAAAAATTAAAAGGTTGTGAAGCACTAGCCAAAATAACTAATCATCCAATATAAATACTTAGTATCTAAGGCCTCATACACACGGACGTTTTTTGACGCCGGCGTTTTCTGGCGTTTTTTGCAGCTCTCCATGTTAGTCAATGGCCCCATAAAAACATCGGCGTTTCTGAGCTGTAGGTGGCGTCGGCGTTAGTGAGCAGAAAGTAGAACCCATGGCCATCGCGTTCTGAGGCTGTAACATTTTGACGTTTTTTGACGCCGACGCCACAATATGCCAAGAAACGCCAACATATGCCACCATATGCCACCTATTATTATACCGGCGTTTTCCGGCGTTTTTTGACGCCGACGTTTTTAGGTTGAAAAATAGCAGAGGGATGATTTTTTTTAAAAAAACGCCTATTGACGCCGACGCTCAAAAACGCCAATGCATAACGCCGAAAGACGCCGACTTTTTTTCCTTGACGTCGGGCCCGACGTTTTGTTTATTTTTTTAGAAACGTCCGTGTGTATGAGGCCTAATAATGAATTAAGTGCACAGGGCCAACAAATGTAAACAAAAATTCTATATATAAATAAATCCCAAATTGCACGTGCAGATATTCCAATTCATGCTTAAGAAATATCTCAAATATATATAAAAGTGAATAATTAATCGGAAAAAAATGATGATAAATAATAATCAATATCAATATATCAATTTAAATAAAGTGCATTCCAGTGCATAAATAGTCCATAAAAAATTGTATGCAATTCATTTGAATATGAGAGTATGAGAAATCCTCAGTGTAGAGTCACAGAAGGCTTGAAAGTGATGAGAGCACCTCCACCATTCACTCTATGTGCCCACCTCACAATATGACCCGGATGGGTCAAAACACGCCTTCCCCTCAGGGGTTAAATACTACCACTGGCTAGCTCTGCAAACAGCTTCTTATACTTGTCCAAGGATGGTATCATGAGACATGCAGAGAAAGGAGCTAGATAGTACTTTATCATTTAAAAACGGCTTTATTAAAATTATAAAATCTTACACTCACATCTCACAGTGTACCACCTCCGGAACAGTCTATGGGCATGATGACGTCATGAACTGTTCACTGCACAAGACCACTGGACCATGGCAGAGGGGGATTGGAGGGTGAGTATATCTCAGCTTTCTGAACCCATAGACTAAAATATTTAGCTTTAACTAAAATCTCAAATGTCATCAGATTTCCTAGCTATTTTGCCTAGCTAACTTATGTGCAATATGAAGGGAGGGGGCAAGCTGCAATATGTTTTTTTTTTTGAGGTTTAGATATACTTTAAGGTCCGTGTTGAATTGATATATATATATATATATATATTTTTTTTTATTTTTTTTTTTAACACTTAGGCTCCATGCACACCATAGCTGCTAAACGGTAGTTTTTGGGCATTTGAGCGTTTGTTTTTAACAGACCATAAATGCCTCTCTATGTTATCCTATGTGTCCATGCACACATGGACGTTTAGGCACGGTTCACACAGGGGCGACTTGGGATCCGACTTGAGTTGCCTCAAGTCGCCCCAGGTCGCTTGACATAAGAAATCCCATTGAAGTGAATGGGAGCCGTCTTTATGTACGCTACTGAAGTCGCCCCGACTTCAAGGCGACTTCAGAAGAGATTCCTGTACTACTCGGAGGTGACTTCTATCCGACTTGTGCCCATAGAATTCAATGGAAGTCGCCTCCAATTCGGATCCCCCATCTTAATGCAAGCGACTTTGTCAGTGAAAAGAATAGAATTTATATTGGGGCAGCCCCTCCCTCCCTTCTCTGATTGGCCACAGGCAAAGTCGCCTGGCATAGTTAAGTTTGAAGTTGCTTCCAAGTTGCCTTGAAGTTGCTTCCAAGTTGCCTTGAAGTTGCCTCCAAGTTGCCTTGAAGTTGCCTGGCAAAGTCGTGCCTGAAGTCGGATCGCCCCTGTGTGAAGCGAGCCTAATTGTCATTTATCTGCAGTGGAATTTATGGGCTGTTGTAAGAACGCCCTAAAATCGCGTCCAAGAGCTGCTCTTCTGACCACAAAAAACCCTGAACGATGAAAAACGCGCATAAACACTCATAAATGCACGTTTATCGGCGTTCGGCACTTTTTGTAGTCAATGTAAATTGGTGTATTTAAAAAAAAAACTCAAAGGCACCAACGTGCAAAAATGACGCTTACGCTTTTCCAGCAGCGTCTCCTGCCAGTAATCCAACGCCCAGAATGCGTCCTGTGTACATGGAGCCTAACAAATATCATGCTTTTGTGCTGCTTTTTTATCTTTTGAGTTTCCAGAAAAGAAACAGACTCATAATTTAATTTATAACCTTCTTTCAGATATAAATACCGTTATTTTATATCTTTATCTTAGAGGTTTTGTACCAGAAATGCAATTTTAGTGTTGTGTTAAATGGTAAAAATGTTAAAATCACATTTTAAACTACGCTATAAACCACCTTGTAATGGCAAGTGTCAGAAAAGGTCTACTTTACCAATCATTTACTGTAAAAAAATATATATATATTCACTAGGAAGATTCACCTCCAGTAAACAGCTGGTGAATGTCACCTTCACTGTTTGTTAACGCTAAACTCTGGGATAAGCAAATATTGTCTAAATACAAGAGGCATGGACTGTATGCCCTTAAATCTTGGTAGACTCTGTGTATTTCTTCCAGATCTGTGCAATAGTTCACTGTGACGCTGTTCATCTGTGCAGGAGCTTCCTGTAACAAAGACCGGTCACTGCTGCTCTCTCCTTATGCAGAAGGGCTGTTCTGGTCTCCGCCCCTTCTGTAGTTTTTTTGTAGGCAGCCTATAACAGAAAATTATTAGCAAATACTTACCATCATTTTCCTTAACTGGCTTATCCTCACATCAGCACACAATGTCCTGTGCTGACGTGAGATAGGGCCAGGGAAGTGGGATTACCTGCTGGGTTCCTCCCACTCTCTGCACATCCTTTGTACAGCACAGTGATGCCACCTCTACTTTTACAGTACTTTGGTGATATCTGAGTTTTTAAAGGCATTAAGTGGGTGCACAAAAAGTTGATTTATATCCTTTGGGACTATTGAAGAATATGTTTAAATCAAAGGTTTTGTGCCCAAAATTTTACTTTAAATATACCTGTATGTTTGCGTGTTTACATCACACATATATAGGTAGGACCATGTTTTATGGAAGGATTGTTTTATCTGTCCCAGACTTTGAAGGACAGTAAGGGCTCATTTACACTTGCTTCAAAATGTGGCATTGGACACGCTTTTTTTAAAGCACTCTGAGCAATCAAAGCACCTGCTACTAAATAAAATGGTAAGCTTACAGACCTGTTCAGATGTTGTGTTTCCATGTCGCTTTCTTGGTGCTTCAAAGTGTCTCCAAAGCCTCCATAGAAGTCTATGTCAAAGCTAGGTTAAAGCACCTGAAGCTATTAACCAGTTAACAACCGCCCCATAGACAAATGACGTCTACAGGGCGGTTGCTTAATTCTGGGAGGACGTCTATTGACGTCCTCCCAGAATCGCACTCCCCGCGCGCCCCCTGGGGCGCGCACACGGGAACATCCGTGACCGTCGGATAAATCATCGTCCACGAAACTAACGAGTCTCACGAAATTTTTTTCGCACAGGTTACGGTGTAAAACTTCGTTCACATTTACTCGGGAATGACAGGAAGTTTCAGACCCTGTCTATTTTGTTAGGAAGGTATTTTGTACCAGGATGGATATATACACACTACATTTGTGCGTTTGTATGTCCATATAAATTTCATTTTAAAACCCGTGTTTTGGAAACTAAATTTGTATAAGAAGTTATCAGGGTTTCCTATATTTAGTTGAAAAACACGTG
>BLSH010194870.1:408250-424667 GCA_018402905.1 Glandirana rugosa
AGTGTGATCAATTTTCAGTGATTGGCACCATAGCTTGTAGACTCTATAACTTTCACAAAGACCAAATAATATACACTAATTTGTTTTTTTTTTTACCAAAGATAGGTAGCAGTATAAATTTTGGCCAAAATTTATGAAGAAAAATTACTAATTTGCAAAATTTTATAACAGAAACGAAGAAAAATTTATTTTTTTACAAAATTTTCGGTCTTTTTTTAATTATAGCGCAAAAAATAAAAAACCCAGAGATGATTAAATACCACCAAAAGAAAGCTCTATTTGTGTGAAAAAAAGGACGCAAATTTCATATGGGTACAGTGTTGCATGACTGAGTAATTGTCATTCAAAGTGTGAGAGCGCTGAAAGCTGAAAATTGGTCTGGTTGTTAAGGGGGTTTAAGTGCCCAGTTGTCAAGTGGTTAAGGGGCTTTTATTCAGCGTTAGTTTTGCTTTGTTTTGGAGTTATTGCAGGTAAGAGATATCCCAGGATGCACTGGGAAACCAACAAGTGAATCAGAAAGACATCATCAGCAGTCATTTCCGGTTCATGTGTAAATATTCTGGAAGTGTCTGGTGCAGATGTCAAATCTGGTGTGCAGCATGGAGCAACAGGAAGGTAATTGGGGGCTGGACTGGACCCAAGCAACTAGCAGACGGCACATGTGGTGGGCATCATGGGAATGCCATATCAGAAGATGAACAAGACTGGAGAGTGAGGACTTAATGATGGGGGATCAGTAGAATTGGGGGACCGGAACGGATGTGGTTTGCAGCGTGGGAGCAATAAAGCAGGAGATTAGCAGGGTAGGAGAGGGAGGAAGTTTGGAAAACCAGAGTATCAGCAGAGCTGGGGGTTGCTACTGAGAGGGAACTCAAAAGACCTGGGAGTTACTACTGAGAGGGAGATCAGCAGAGCTGGGATTATTACTGAGCGGGAGATAAACAGAGCTGGGGGTTACTAATGAGAGGGGGATCAGCAAAGCTGGGGGTTACTACTGAGAGGGAGATCAGCAGAGCTGGGGTTATTACTGAGCGGGAGATCAACAGAGCTGGGGGTTACTAATGAGAGGGGAATCAGCAGAGCTGGGGGTTACTACTGAGAGGGAGATCAGCAGAGCTGGGGGTTACTAATGAGAGGGAGATCAGCAGAGATGGGGGTTACTAATGAGTGGGAGATCAGCAGAGCTGGGGGTTATTACTGAGCGGGAGATCAGCAGAGCTGGGAGTTACTACTGAGTGGGAGATCAGCAGAGCTGGGGGTTATTACTGAGAGGGAGAACAGCAGAGCTGGGGGTTACTACTGAGCGGGAGATCAGCAGAGCTGGGGGTTACTACTGAGCGGGGGATCAGCAGAGCTGGGGGTTACTACTAAGCGGAGGATCAGCAGAGCTGGGAGTTACTTCTGAGTGGGGGATCAACAAAGCTGGGGGTACTACTGAGTGGGGCATCAGCAGAGCTGGAGGTACTATTGAGCAGGGGATCTGTTGAACGAATGTACTAATAAGATGGTGATCTGCTAGGATACTAATACGTTGGGGATCTGCTGAATAAGAAAACAAATGAGCTGGGGTTCTACTGGGCCTTAAAACAAATAGAAAATCAACGCACACAGGGCATTTACCAAGCTTTATTAAAGCATCAACGATGCATCAAAAACAAATGCTGAATAGGTAGGCGCTTTAAAGCAGAGTTCGACCCAGGTAAAAGTCAGCAGCTACAAAAAGTGTAGCTGCTGACTTTTAAAAATCGGACATTCACCTGTCCCTTGCTCCAGCAATGTGGTCGCCTGAGGGCTCGCTCTTCTCCCCCTCCTCTTGGTGGAGCTGGCATCATAAGTGTGTGCACGCACAAGTTGCGCTGTGCCTTTGAATGGCAGGCGTATCTTCTAGGACGTGTCCCAGAAGATCACCGAGGGGAGGGGTGAAGGTGGACTTCCTTCCGGAGCCGCGGCTTCAGGGGAGGAAGTGGACCTGGGACCTTGTGAAAACAGGGTCCCTGGTCCCCCCCAAAAAATGACATGCCAATTGTGGCATGTCGGGGGGTCACTTTCCCTTAAAGCGTAAGTTCCACTTTCCGCGGCATGTAAAAGAAGAAAAAATCCCCTGCAATGCAATGGCATAATGTGCTAGAACAAAGCGCCCCAACAGTGCACTTTCACCGCTGACAGGGCTTCCATCTTCCTTCCGGGTTTTAGTGGCCCGGGGCTGCAATGACGTAACTCCTGCGCATGCGGGCAGGAGCCCTCGGCTTCATAACAGAGCTCTGAAGGTCTGGCATGGTATGCCGTCCTTCAGAGCGCATGCCCCGGTGGCGTCACCAGCTGCATCCTGAGTGAATATCTCCTAAACACCGCAGGTTTAGGAGATATTCACTGTACCTACAAGTAAGCCTTATTATAGGCATACCTATAGGTACAAGTTAAAAAAATGAGTTTACTACCGCTTTGAAGTTGAAGTAAGTGTAAGTGAGCCCTAAGGGTTGTTGCTATGGATGTATCCAAACAACAAAGCGAGCAGGAGATATACGTAGCCTTCACAATGCATGGTTGTTACCAGGTTGTCTCTCTTCCCAGAAGATCCTTGTAGTGGAACGTCTAATTTAACAAACTAATGCCAATCAATGTACTCAGCGACAACTCTATTTTTACAAACAGAAATCTTGCAGTAAGAAGACACGTAGATACAGGTTTGGTGCAGATAACAAATACTCCATTGTAACCCATACAGTGAATACCTTAATCAGCCGGCACTATACTATCGACCCTCAAATTTAATGGCTAATACTTAAGTCCTCAACAGAGAAGGACTTAGACATCCAAAAATAAAAATCTATTTTACAGTGAGTTAAAAGGTAATTGAATTTTGTTACTGTGGTCAGGGAAACTGTACCTATAAAATGCTCTGTGAGCAGGTCAGGAACACAAGCTGATGAGCACAGGACTTGGTTAATTATTAATAGCTGCTAAAAATGCAAGTGCTGCTCCAGAAAATGCTGCCCTGTTGTCATATCACTCTCTTCATGTGCTTTTAGGCCTGTGGAAGGATTGCGGCACTTTTATATATCCGCCATTATCAGAAACTTTCAGATAGCACTGCAGTATTTTTTATTGCATTTTATATTCCGATCGATGCAAAGACAGCTTTTTATGAAAATGCTTGATGCCAATATGTGCTTATCTGACAAAAAGTCAACGGCAAAACTTGTTCTTTTTTTTTAATTTTTGAAAGATTGTGAGTCGGGAATGTGTGCAAAATAGTATGTGTTTCTGCAGAGAAGCACGCTGCGCTTTGGCTACTGCATGGAGGCGTCATTAAAGAGGAAGTAAACCCAGATTGGGGTTTACTTCCTCAATATAACCCTGTAAAGTAGAAGCATAATGGGCTATTGTGCATCACATAGTAGCCCATTATGTGCCACGTACCTGGAAACAAAGCCTGAGCGTCCAGCGATGTCTCCGCTCCAGGCCACATCCATCTTCTGCCCCTCTTCCTTCCGGGGCCGCGGCTCTGGCCAGTTACAGAGCGAGTGATGTCACTCCCACGCATGCGAACGGGAGCCGCCAGTCATGGCACAGGGCCAGTGGAGAAACGGCACGGAGGCCACTTCTTCACCGTGCATGTGCCGACATGACGTCAGCACATGCAAAACAATGCATATCTCCTGAACAGTGCAGGTTTGGGAGATATGCAGTGCACCTACAGGTAAACCTTATTCTAGGCTTAGCTGTAGGTTAAAGTGGTTGTCACAGGTTGACAAACACTTTAATTCCCAAAGCAGTAATAAAACCAAAACACTAACATTTATTATATTGTAGCTTACCAATTCTTAGATGTGATGGCTGCATTAGTTTTATTTTTTAGGTTTTCTTTCTTCTATTTGTATCTGGTGTAGCTGCTCGTATGTCAGTTGTTTTTCAACAGAATAAGTGGTCCCGCAGATGTAGCAGGTAATGTGGATGTAAACCCTCACATATATCCAGTGACGTAAACAGCCTCAGATGATACACAGAGATGAAACAAATCTTCCTACATAAGTTTTACATATACAGTATCTCGCAAAAGTAAGTACACCCCTCAGATTTTTGCAAATATTTTATTCTATCTTTTCATGTGACAACACTGAAGAAATGACACTTTGCTACAATGTAAAGTAGTGAGTGTACAGCTTGTATAACAGAGTAAATTTACTGTCCCATCAAAATAACTCAACACACAGATATTAAAGGTCTAAACCGCTGTCAACAAAGGTGAATAAACCCCTGTGAAAATGTCCAAATTGGGCCCAATTAGCCATTTTCCCTCCCCAGTGTCATGTGACTCATTAGTGTTACAAGGTCTCGGGTGTGAATGGGGAGCAGGTGTGTTAAATTTGGTGTTATCACTCTCACTCTCTCATACTGGTCACTGGAAGTTCAACATGGCACCTCATGGCAAAGAACTCTCGGAGGATCTGAAAAAAAAGAGTTGTTGCTCTACATAATGGCCTAGATAGATGGCCTAGGCTATAAGAAGATTGCCAAGACCCTGAAACTGAGTTGCAGCATTGTGACCAAGACCATACAGCGGTTTAACAGGACAAGTTCCACTCAGAACAGGCCTCGCCATGGTCAACCAAAGAAGGTGAGTGCACATGCTCAGCGTCATATCCAGAGGTTGTCTTTGGGAAATAGATGTATGAGTGCTGCCAGCATTGCTGCAGAGGTTGAAGGGGTGGGGGGTCAGCCTGCCAGTGCTCAGACCATACACCGCACACTGCATCAAATTGGTCTGCATGGCTGTCATGCCAGAAGGGAGCCTTTTCTAAAGATGATACATAAGAAAGCCCACAAATGGTTTGCTGAAGACAAGCAGACTAAGGACATGGATTACTGGAACCATGTCCTGTGGTCTGATGAGACCAAGATAAACTTATTTGGTTCAGATGGTGTCAAGCCTGTGTGGCAGCAACCAGGTGAGGAGTACAAAGACAAGTGTGTCTTGTCTACAGTGAAGCATAGTGGTGGGAGGGTCATGGTCTGGGGCTGCATGAGTGCTGCTGGCACTGGGGAGCTACAGTTCATTGAGGGTACCATGAATGCCAACATGTACTGTGACATACTGAAGCAGAGGTAAAGTGATGGACTGGCCAAGCATGTCTCCAGACCTAAACTCTATTGAGCATCTGTAGGGCATCCTCAAACGGAAGGTGGAGGAATGCATGATCTCTAACATCCACCAGCCCTGTGATGTCCTTATTGAGGAGTAGAAGAGGACTCCAGTGGTAACCTGTGAAGCTCTGTTGAACTCCATGCCCAAGAGGGTTAAGGCAGTGCTGGAAATTAACGGTGGCCACACAAAATATTGACACTTTGGGCTCGCTTCTGGCTCTAGATGACTTTCCTGGTCTTTTATTTCCGGGTGTTATGAGCTCACTTCCGGCTCTGGATGCCCTTCCTGGTCTTTTATTCACTTCCGGCTGTTATGACCTATATAGGGTGTGTGGTGTGTGCTTGACCACGCCCCTGATGATGCCTGTGTAGGACGAAACTCCGCCCTGGGGAGTTGGATCACGTGCTGCCGCTGTGCTGTATGTCATATAATACCAATTAAAAGAAGTAAACATATAAAAAAAATAAAGAAATATAAATATAATACTAATATAAATATATAACAGTAATAATATAAAAATATAATACTAATATAAATACATAATACACAAATAATAATAGATATAAAATAATACTACTACTAATAAAAATATCAGTAATACTAATTATACTTATACAAATATATAATAACAGTAATAATATAAAAATATAAATAATAATGCATAATTATATAAAATATAAAAATAATAATAAATATGTATTACAAATTAAAATATATAATAATAGTATACCAATTAAAAGAAGTAAAAATATAAAAAAAATAAAGAAATATAATACTAATAAAAAGATATAACAGTAATAATATAAAAATATAATAATCATATAAATATATAATACACAAATAATAATAAATATAAAACTATAATACTACTAATAAAAATATCATTCATTATATAAAAATAAATATAAATAATACTAATAAAAGCATAACAATAATAATAAATAATATAAACTAATTTAATACAAATTAAAAGATATAATACTAATTAAAAGAAATAGTAATCTAAAAATATAAAACGAATAAAAAGTATATAACAGTAACAATATCAAATAAATATAATACTAATAAAATATATAATAAAATACAAAAATAACAAACATAAATAATAAATACTAATAAAAATACAGAATATAAAAATAATAATAATAATAATACTAATGAAAATACATAATAGTATAATAAAAGTAATATAATCTAATAATAACAAATAATAATAATAAATATTATACTACTGAAAATACATAATAGTATAATAAAAGTAATATAATCTAATAAAAAATAATAATAATAAATATAATAATAATGAAAATACATAATAGTATAATAAAAGTAATATAATCTAATAATAAAAAATAATAATAATAAATATAATATTAATGAAAATACATAATAGTATAATAAAAGTAATATAATCGAATAAAAAATAATAATAATAAATATAATACTAATGAAAATACATAATAGTATAATAAAAGTAATATAATCTAATAATAAAAAAATAATAATAAATATAATATTAATGAAAATACATAATAGTATAATAAAAGTAATATAATCTAATAATAATAAAAAAATAAATAAATATAATATTAATGAAAATACATAATAGTATAATAAAAGTAATATAATCTAATAATATAAAATAATAATAATAATAAATATAATACTAATGAAAATACATAATAGTACAATAAAAGTAATATAATCTAATAATATAAAATAATAATAATAATAAATATAATACTAATAAAAATACATAATAGTATAATAAAAGTAATAATGAAGCACAATACAAGACTCCCCTTTATTGCCCAGCCTGATAATGTTGTACAGTGCAGTTCTGCAGAATGAATGTGAAAGTCCAGGCCATGAAGATGGGTCATGTCTCTGAATGTATGTTAAAGTTACATACATTGAAAGAGATAGAAAGCAGAGAAAAGATAAAGTAGAGCTGACGTCATGGCAGAAACGTTGTGCCTATGCCTGCTGTGCCCACCTTGGTGCTGAGATCCTCCTTGCACTGTGTCCATGCTAATCCTCCCCTTGTCTCCCCCACACAGCATGTGAAAGCCCAGGCTGGAGGGAGGTGTGCGCACGCGCAGTGAGCCTGCCTCCTCCTGTTACAAAGACAGATAACAGAGGGAGAGGTGCACGCTCTATTGTGCGGAGGATGCTGGACTTTCTTCATTAGTTCTCCCAACTTTGTGCCTTCCTCATCGGATCTCTCCACACACTGGGTATTCCCTGGGGAGGATTGTCCTGGATCCAGTCCCTGATCTGGCATGATTGCAGGTGAGTGGATCTTTATTGGATTGTAGTGATCTATGGGCTCATCATGCTGGCAGATTGATGACAGCCTTCCAGTCTGATGAAAGAGGATCTGGATTGTTCATTGAACTTTACAAGCTGTGAAATGTTTCTTGCTGGTGCTCCCACCATGGGGGGAGGGCTGGGCTCTATCATACATTATTGCCCCATCACAGTGTGCAAGCAGATCCCACCCTGAATCTCATGGATCTATAGGAGGCACCTGGATCCTACATAGGATAGTGGCAGCAGGTGACAGCCATGGACTGCATGGGGGAGTGGGCTGAAGTTTGCTTGTAGGATCTGTGTGTTTGTACACCTGGAGGAAACTATTCACCCTTCTATTTGTTACACTGCATCACCTACAGCTGGCTAGCCTACATAAACTCTTCTCTTTCCTAGGGATAAGCAAAGGCATGCTTTCCAGTTAGGGGGGAAAAAAATAAATACAAAAACATAATAGAAAGGGGGGAAAAATAAATACAAAAACATAATAGAAAAAGGAGAAAAAATAAATACAAAAACATAATAGAAAAAGGAGAAAAAATAAATACAAAAACATAATAGAAAAAGGAGAAAAAAATATAAAAATAAAAAATATATAGTGATCACTTTTCGGTTTAGCTTTACGTAACTCCTAGTTTTAATTTGAATCCATTACCTTCCCGGGAGATGAGTGCTGACCTTTTCTCTGTTTATTAAAGCCTCTCCTAATATTGACTGAGCGATTGATATGTCAGTGACCTGTCTACCCCTGAGCTTCAAGTTTCTGTACAGCTTGGCTCATCGTCTCATAGATGCTAGAAGAACTCAAGGCTTTTTGATACAATATCTCAGCTTATTAACTTGTACTGTCTGTAACTTGAGTCTGATGTCCATTTCTTCCTCTCCTACTCTGTATCCGTTTATATACTTTCCTTAATTTAGGTCTAATGTTTATTTTTTCCAATTCCACTTTATTTCAGCTTATTGACATGCGCTGTGACTTGGCTAATGTCTATTTCTTCCAGTTTTACTCTTGCAGCATATCGACTTTTATCTTATTAACTTTTATTTTTAACTTTTTATCTTTTTTATTTTATATATTATTTATATTAACTTTTATCAAATTAATGTTCATTTCTTCATATTCCACACAGTCAGTTTCTTAATCAGTTTCTTAAATTAATAAGCCTATTTTGGCTTATTAATTTATACGATCTGTAATTTGGATCTAATGCCCATTTCTTCCTAATCTACCCTTTTTTTCAGCGTATTAACTTATACCATCTGTAATTTGGGTCTAATGCCCTTTTCTTCCTATTCTACCCTTTTTTTTGTCCAGCGTATTAACTTATACGATCTGTAATTTGGGTCTAATGTCCATTCTTCTTCCACCCCATTTCCACTACCTGTAATTTGAGGGTAATGTCCGTTTCAACTTATAGGTCATTCTAAACGATCACCTTATCAAACAATCCGTTCAGTTTAAAATGGAAATGAAAGGCAAACCATTTTTGTATATATATTAAAAAAATATATATAACATTATTATTTTTTTTTTGTGATCACCTTCCCTCTGTTCTCAGTTGCATAAGAGCTGGGGGAGGAGAAGCAACAGGCCACTGAGCTTCCCACTGAATAGCTGTGCAGTAGGGGGGGCGTGTCAGGACAATCTGATCATTGGAGGAGAGCACACCAAGTTTCCAGGACAGCTAGAGTACTGACCAAGATGTGCTCTCCTGCTTAGGCTACTTTCACATTGCAGCTGTCAGTGTTGCCAACCGTCAGTAAATTTACTGACAGTTTGTAAAAATCAGTGATTTTTAGAACTGTCTATAAATATCAGGGTCTGATAATTTGTCATGCTGTGCTGACTTTCTAAGTGTAAACTGGGCAAACTACTTGATATGGGTATTGTCAGTGTTTCCATGTTGTGTTTAAATATCATTTGTCTTAGTTTTTAATAGGAGTTCAGTTACTTTTCAGGTTGCCAGTAAAAAATGTGCTCCGCCAGTAAATTTTCCTTGTTTTGCCAGTAAAAAACGCTGCAGGAGGTTGGCAACACTGGCAGCGGTAACCATGGTCGCAATAAAACCCTGCTAGTTTTAGCGGAGTTTTACCAGCGATATGGCTCTGCTATGCAGGTGGGAGCGCAGCGCTTTTAACCCCCCACAAGGGGTTAAAACGGGTTTAAAAGTGCCGGCGCTCCACGCTACCAAGGCTTCAGAAGCGCTTGCCATTGATTTCAATTGCAGGGGCAGTAGAGGAGCGGCATATACACCGCTCCCCTCACCGCCCCAAATATGCTGCTTGCAGGACTTTTTGTAACGTCCCGCAAGCGCACTGCCCCAGTGTGAAAGCACTCAGGGCTTTCACATTGGGGTGGATTGGGGGGGATTTTTGTGGCGCTTTGCAGACACTATTTTTAGCTAAATAGCGCCTGTAAAGCGCCTCATTGTGAAAGGAGCCTTAGTGTGGTCAGTTTTTAATAGGAAAGCAAGGGGACTGATGAGAACAAAAGGGATTTCACATAAAGGAAGCAATGCAAAGAGAAGCGGATGCTTTCTTATACAAGTACATAGGACAGCATTCACATATCAGGAATATGAAGTGTTGGAGTAGCAAACTTACACTACCGGTAACTTGGATCTAATTTATTCATATTCTACCCTTTTCAACATATTAACTTACTTTATCTGTAACTTGTGTATAATGTCCATATATTTTTCATTTCAAAGTTTCTTTCAAGTGTATCTGAAGGCAAGATTTTCTGTAATATTTTCTTAACAATGGTAAAGTATTCAAACACATTTTTCTGGCTACCTGGACCTCTAGGTTTACCCACACCTTTTGTCCAGATGACCATGGCTTCACTAGATGGGAAATGAAAGAAAATCTGCAATAGGGCACAAAAATGAAAAACTGAGACCCCAAGTCGCATGACATGTCATATGCAATGTTTCCCTATGAGAGCCATCTTAACTGCTACACAAGTCGCTCTGACCTTAGAAAAGGTTCCTGCACTACATTGGTCTGACTTGGGTGCAATTTCAGCCCTAAATAGCATCCAAGTTGGAAGGAAGTCGCAGAGCAAAGTTTAATGACTTTGCTGTCGCAGCAATGTTAACCGAGCCTCAGGTTTGCTGTTTATGCAGCTGGTCTGGTGGAACTTTCATCTCTATAAATGTCTCCAATAGTAGAGCTAATTAGATGCCTGATGAATAAGTTCATACTATCACATTAGAATTGCTATAAGTGAATTGAACACCTGTAACTTACATTTTAGGAATCAACCCATGGATGGCTTATAATTCCTAGAGAGCTGTATTGCACAAGGATAACCCCTGCACTTTTCCTTTCTATACTTATACTGTATGTAGCAACTATAATAATGCATCTTTTTGTAGTTCCAGCCAGGCATGTAGAACTGCACTTGTTTGCATCCTGCCTACATTCATAATGAGATTTAAAGCGGAGTTCCATGCATCTTTTCATCTGCACATCATCCGCTTCAGAACTGACCAAAAAAACAGCATTGTGCTTTTTTTTTTTTTTTTTTTTGTCTTCCTGTTTCCTCCTTCCGCCCAATGGATGGCATTTCCTGCGGCGCACTGGTTCCTGGGAGATATGCGTCATGATTCCCAGGAGTCAGTGGGCATCTCCGCCTCTTCACTGATTAGCTTTGTTGCCATAACAACGGGATGGGCACTTCCTCCTCCGACGCCCATTGTCATGGCAACCAAAGACATTTCCTGTGCAGCACCCTGTGTTTAATGCAGGAGATGGGGAGGTGCATGCTGGGTAGCCAGCAGCACCTTATCCTGGAAAAGAGTCCTAGTGGGCTTCACATGCCCATAAGCAAGATGGAAGTGCTCAACAAAGCAAAGACAAAATTTAGTTTAAAGAAAAATAGGAAATACAGCGGCAGTTTTACTGACAATATTCTTTATAAAATGACATTAATAACAGCAGAACAGGTGCCTTTGGGGAAAAAATTTTTTTGTTGAACTCTAAAACACATTCATTCTTTTAAATCTGAACCCCAGGAATTCTATTTTTTCACATGCATACATTGGCCAGCTTAGCTCGATGTTTAAGTATGCATATCTGATATCTGGAGGATTACTGGGGAAGCTGGCAATCACTGTAGTAGTCTGCAGTACATAAGAACTGTGATTGTCTGGGTTCTGTGCGAGAGGCTTCTCTGCACACTGCCAATGAATACATGTCCATTCTCTGGATGAAGCGGAGAAGAGGGCCGGTGCTGTCACGTTCTTCACCTCATCCAATCGGAGATTATGGCTCCTGGTCTTCCTTTTTTTTTTTTTTTTTTTTTTTCTCTCTCTAAGGAGCCTGCAGAGCATTCCCACCCAGGGCTGTCTTAATGCAAGGGCACTCCTGGGCACTGCCCAGGGGCCCCTGGTGCATGGGGGCCCCATGATAATCTTGCATTACATCATATTTGCCAACTGTCCCGGATTTGCTGGGACGGTCACGATTTTCACCAAGCTGTGCCAGGATGGCTGTGTCCCGGGCAGCATCCCCGAAACTGTACTGTGCCCTCCTGACTGCCCCCCATACTGTGTTCTTTCTATTGATTTAGTTACATAGTCAACAAGGTTGGAAAAAAGACACAAGTCCATCCTATATGTGTGTTTTTAATGTCAATATTAAATTGTATACCCCTCAATGTTGTGGTCCCTTAGGTGTGCATCTAATAGTTTTTCCTATACTCTATTACTCTATAATTATCTATACTCTCAGCAGAGACTACTGCTTGTGGAAGAGAATTCCACATCCTCACTGCCCTTACCGTAAAGAACCGTGTGCGCTTTTTAAGGTTAAACAGCCTTTCTTCTATTTCTTCGATTTATGGCATGTTTTCTTTTTTTTTTTTTTAATCAATTTTATTGAAAGTGCTAATAAATATATGATTAATTCTATAAACTATTTATACTTCTTTAGAGTTGGTGTGTAAATTGGGGCAGGCTGGTAGAGGGCCCCTGTGCATTACTTTGCCCAGGGGCCCATGATGCTACTAAGAAGGCCCTATTCCCACCTCCTTTAGACTTTCAGCATAGCTGTCTATCTGTAACGGGTACGGGCAGACAGTTACCAGAGAGCAGGAAGAATCAATGAACTACAAGGATCTCACCAGCATCTTCATAGCTTGTTGAAAACTACAAGCAGTCAGCCACAACGGCCGACCAGTACTTGTAGGCATTGATTCACAGGAAACTGTGAATGAATAACGCTGTCGTGTGGGGAGAAGATTCCTGCTCTGATGGCACATGGAGGTGGTGGGGGGAACACTGGAGGAAGAACTTCAGATGCTGGAACATGGAACATGTTCCACCCTAAAAACAGGTAAAACATGTAACGTATTCCAAAAGTGAACTTATCCTTCAAGACATGAAACCAAACCAGTGTCTCCATTGGGTGTCCCCTGACCCTTGGAGGGCAGCAAGGCCTGTGCACTATCTGGGAACCACAGCCACTTCCACTGCCATCGTGCACTACTGCTTGAGCGCAGGAGATTTTGTTTTGACTGTTATGAAACCAAACCAGTATATGGAGCAGATACCTTACTTGTCCTGGTCTGCAGTTAAAGTGCAGACTGCAGACAGGCCAAATGTAATCAAGGCAGTTTTAACTATCCTACACCTGTGATGATATTTCGCATCCATTGGTTGAGGTGCACTGCTATAAAGGAACGTTGTTAATATTATGATGTGATAGGGGAGTTCAAGCTACAGTAGAAAAGCTCCGATGATTCTGTTTTTGAAAGTGGTAGATCTCGGGGAATCTATGTACTTTTTCCAGGCAGGTGCAGTTTATTACCCAGGGTTGATTTGTGTGAGAAGTGTGCTTTGAAGAGAATTGATAGAATTGGGGGTACACTACTTGCGGCGAGGTGCGTTTTGTTTGTTGCCATCTGAAGCTAGGGTTAGTAATTCCATGCTCATGGGCGTCCGCAGAACTTTTTCCAGGGGGGGGGCATAATTTCAAGGTCATCCATGCTCTGCCCCTTTTTGACAATGTCATAATTACATTATCACGGTCAGAGACTTCAGACGTAGTACAGGAGATGGTCAGAGACTGCAGACATGATCCAGGAGATGGTCAGAGACTGCAGACATGATCCAGGAGATGGTCAGAGACTGCAGACATGATCCAGGAGACAGTCAGAGATACGGTCAGAGACTGCGGACATAGTACAGGATACGGTCAGAGACTGCAGACATAGTACAGGAGATGGTCAGAGACTGCAGACATAGTACAGGATACGGTCAGAGACTGCGAACATGGAACAGGAGACAGTCAGAGACTAAATACATAGCACAGGAGACAGTCAGAGACTGCGGACATGGTACAGGAAACGGTCAGAGACTGCATACATGGCCCAAGAGGATAATGACCTAGTGGGGAACCCCTGATCTGATCCCTGATTCCAGGAGGGGCAATTAACCCCCCTTGCCCCTACCTGCGGACGCCCATGTCCATGCTAATAAAAACTTACCCTTGTAATTTCAATATTTTGAAAGGCTACTTTTCACTACCACGTTAAGGGCTTGTGTTCACTTCAAACGGGTTTTGTATTGCCGTACAAGTACAAATTCCACTTGAAACAGAGGGTCAACTGTGGTAAAAAAATGCATGAGTTCTGAACGGTCTCTCAAACTGCTGCCATTGACGCAAGATCAAAGCCTGTCCTGGGAAATATGTGCTCCACCATTACTGACCACCTCCTGAAAGTGCTAGTTGGCCGATTGTCTCTTCTTCAATATTGCTGACTCACTGACCCTAGACAAGCACATGGCAATCAGGTGAATTACTGACCTGCATGCATTTGTGGTTCGCTGACTAAAGCTGGCCAAAAATGTATCAAATTTTGACCAATTCCTTCCGTCAACGTTCGTTCCATGGGTGGCCCTGTATACACCACCTTGCTCGACTAAAGTAAGCTTTCAACTTCATTTTTCGAAGGAGACAGGTGGAAAATTCTTGACTGAATGGCACTGCATCAAATGAGATATTCTGAAAGCTGCAGGTGCCAACTGTCAGATTGTCCACCCATGCTGTTTAGCTTGGATGGGGGGAATCAAGTGGCCAGCCTTGGAAAGACTTGCCAATGCCAGAGGGTCAGCATAAAAGCCAGACAGCCAGCATTTTATGGAGAAGAGGTCCCTAATCGGAGCATATTTCTTGCATAACCAATTTTGTATAAATTGTTTTCCCTTCGCCAAACAAGCCCCTTGTTGCTTGTAAATTATCTTATGTACATAAGAAAGAATGGTGCTTCTTCATCTTTAAGTAGGGTTGCACCCATACCATTTTTTACCCATGAGTACCGATACCTTTGCTGTGCGATTTGAGCCAATACAAAATGAATGGGCTTAAATCGCACTGCAAATTGTGATTTGAACAGGAATGCGGTGCGATTCCTGTCTGAATATCATGCGGTTTCCCCCCACCGCTCCTGTGTGAACCAGACTGAAGTCACTATGACAAGCCTGGGTTCACACAGGAGCGGTGGGGGACACCGCATTCGATTCAAACAGGAGTTGCACCACATTCTTCAAATCTCATGCGATTCTCTACCCATTCATTTTGTATGGGCTCAAATCGCACCACAAAGGTATCGATTATAGGTATCTGATAATTTGCACAAGTATGAGTGCAAATCCTCAGTATTGGTCAGGGTGGATTTGATTTAAATCAAGTCGATTTTAAATCACGATATCATCTCTGTCCCACAGCTGCTCTTCCTCTGACCTGCTGTTGACTCACCAACAGTCCCATTCACTTTGATGGGACGTCTGGTGATGCGGCAGTGACACAACAAGGTGAGGGACGTGGTGGCGGCAGCAGGTGAGCGGATGCCCGCTAAAGCCTCATACACGCAGTGCGACTGTCGTGCGACCGTACGTCCAAAATCGTATATCGGCTACTGTGTCTCGCATACTGACGTGCACTTAGCGATCGTACAACCAAGCCTAACGTAGTGACATGTTACGAGCGTATAATGAGGAGGTTTACACGAATGGACACTTGCGAGCATTCCTGACTTCTGAGCATGCGTGTTTTGCACAATACAATTTGTTGGACCAACTTCTCTGTACACACGATACAACGGTCGTACAACGCCTTGTTGTACAACAAAAGTTTTCTAGTCTGCTCATCCAATTTCTGTTGTATGACCGTCGCACGTCGGCTGTTGTACAACCATTTTCATACGACATTCGCACCATGTGTATGAGGCTTAACAGGCCCTGCCATGATGGATCTGAAATGACAGATGCTCTTTAAATGTATGGATTTATTCTTGCTAGTAGTTAGAATCTTTATTTGCAAACAAAATGAAGGTTTCCTAATAAAAATAATAAGCTGTCAGGTTAGTAAAACAGCAATATCGGAACCGATTCAATCATACAGTTTGTAGTGTACATAAATTTGCAAAACAATGGGAAAAAGGAATATTCCTGAACATTGTTTTATCGCATGGTTACTGTAAAATTGTGTAAATGCAGTGCATGTTATCTCAGCTTGCAGAGCTTGGATTTATTGAATGAGTTTACTAAAAATGTAAATATTGCAGAATATATAGCTTCATGCTACGTAACTAAGCTCCATTTCATGCTGAATAAATTAAAATATTAATGTATCTTAAATAGAAAACTCTTTGGATAGATTTTTACTCCAAAAGCATTTTATTAAAATAAATTTAATTCAAAATCAAAAAAATCAGATTTAAATAAAATTAAAAAAAAAAATCTGTTTTAACCACTTACAGACCGCCCGCCGTCGTTATACATTGGCTTTGACGTTGAATTCCGTTGTTATGGCAGCAGATGGCTGCCATAACCCCGGTATTTTCTTAAACGGCGGGGGGGGGGGGGTATGCAAAGGGTAACAAAACGTTTAAATACATGTGATGTTTGACATACTAACTTAGCCAAGGCTATAACGACAAAATGATTG
>BLSH010194870.1:448601-461848 GCA_018402905.1 Glandirana rugosa
GGGCTGAGGAGAGTTGACAACCACTTTAAGTGGTTAAATTGACCTCATTTGCAGACCAGAGTTCATCCCGTTGATCTAAAAGAACCAAATTATGTTTCTTTTTATCTCTCAGAGCTGAGCAATGTTGTGATAAACTTTGCAGGCTGCCTTTTTTTTTTTTTTTTGGACAGCTGTGACCAGAAAACGGCTCTGCACTTGTTACATGAATCGTGGAAATGCTGGATTAAGATTGTGAGGGGGGGTTGAATCGAGATCGCAATTTTTTTTTAACAATTCATAGATGACTGTAAGGCCTCCTGTACCCTTGCATTAAAAAATGGCCAAGCCAAGGTGACAAGTGCAGGTAGTGTTCTTTTATATATTGATTCTGTGGTCAAAAACATCCGTTTGTTTTACAGAGTTTTGATGTGTTTTTTTTATTTTAATTTTTTCTGCCTCTAAACGCTCCTTGATGTTAGCCTATGGGCCCATGCACACACAGGCATTTACAGGAGTTTAGAGGCAGGGGTGTTTAAGGGCATAAAAGTAAAAAAACCATTACTTTTGCATTCAAGAGAGAAGCAATTTGGCAGACAAAACTCCTGTCGCTGGGAGCGTTTTAGCCATTTAATTTGTCAGAATTAATATTCTGACCAAATAAATAAATATCCAAGCGCTTGACACACCTAAACGCATTAACAGAAACACCATGTACCATGACCATCCTAATTCGGGACAAAATTGCTGTGGACTAATGAATCAATGATCGTGATAACATTTGGCGCAGACATCAGCATTTCAGAAGAACCACATACCAACCGTGAAGAATGGTGGTAGAAATGTTATGATTTTGGGTTGATTTTGCTGCTACATTGAGTCAAGAAAAAATATGCATGATCTCAGTGTGCTTGCTGAGAACGTGAGTCAAGCGTCCAAAGGGTTAGCTCAAAAGAAGAAATTAGAGTTATAGACTGGCCTTATGAAAGCCCTAATTTGATGTGGAGGAGACTTAAAACAAGCAATTCATGCAAGGAAACCAACAAACATCTTGCAACTGAAGGCATTTTGCATGCAGGAGTGGTCAAAATTTTCACCAAGTCAATGTCAAAGACTGGTTGACACTTATGCAAAACACTTACAAGATGTGATTTCTGTTAATGGAGCCAATACCAACTTCTGAGACCATACAACTATAGAATTTTGATGGCAGACATTTAAACATTTTGCACTGCTCTTGGTGCATTGACAGGGCTGCCTTAAAGCAGCATGCATTGACACACAGCAGAATGGTTTTCAACACCCCATAATTGCATTAATGGCCGCCTAATGCACTGTAATTATTGTACAGAAGCTTGTGTATACTCCCTTATTATTTATGTATTTTTTATGTATTTTTTTTAACTTAACCACTTGAGCCCTTGAAGTATTCACACTTTAGGACCAGAGCACTTTTTGCGATTTGGCACTGCGTCGCTTTAACTGACAATTGCGCGGTCGTGCGACGTACCAAAACAAAGTTGGCGTCTTTTTTTTTTTTTTCCCTACAAGTAGAGCTTTCTTTTGGTGGTATTTGATCACCTCTGCGTCATTTATGATTGTCGCTCGAGCGACAATTTTGCAAAAGAAACAGTTTTTCTTACTTTTTGCTAAAATCCAAATCCAAAAAAATATATAAAACCTGTTTTTTCATCGGTTTTGGCCGCTTTATATTCTTCCTCCATATTTTTGGTTAAAAAAAAATCACAATCGGCATTTGATTGGTTTGCGCAAAAGTTGCCTCGTTTACGGATGATGAGAATTCATTTCTGGGTTTTTATTTATTTTTTTACTAGTAATGGCAGCGATCTGCGATTTTTAGCGGTGCTGCAAAATTGCGGCGGACAATTTTGACACTTTTTTTGGGACCATTGGCATTTATACAGCAATCAGTGCTATAAAAATTCCCTGATTACTGTGTAAAGGCCATTGGCAGTGAAGGGGGTTAACCTGGAGGGGGCGCTCTAAGGGTTAAATGTGTTCCCTAGGCGTGTTCTAACTGTATGGGGGCTGGGCTGGCTGGGGGTGGGGAGTGATCATGGCTTTCATATACAGGAAGCCTGTGATCACCGCCCTTCTCCCTCTGTCAGAACGGAGATCTGTGTTTACATACACAGCCCTCTGTTCTCTCACTGTGGTGGGGGGGGGGCATCTTGGGTAGCCGGCGGCGATAGTCTGCCGTTCCCGCTCCCTGGCCCCCCCTGGACACAGTGGGTGCGCGAGCGCGGTCACAATTCTAGTTATCGCAGCCACCGTCGGGTGACGGCGGTTTGCGATAACGAGCCACTTTACCGCTGTCACGCTGCGGCGGGCAGTCGGCAAGTGGTTAAATTGGATGTAAAAAAAAAAAATATTTGATCATTTTTGCCTGGTAGAGTATAGCATGTCATGTTATCTGTGCCCAGTCTTGCCACAAAGATTTAATCCAACTGTGAGTAATGATCTTATTTTTTTTTCAGGAAGAGAAAGTCAGACTAACAGGGAAATACACAGAAGTATCAGCCCCGTGCTCTGTGAGTGACAAGCAATTCCTTCACAGATCAGAGAAAGTTTTACACTCCCCTCTCCCTCCCTCCTCAATCTCTCAGAATAGAGCTGGGGGGAAGTCTTCTGACATCACAACTCCACCCACTGAGTTCCAGCAAAGAGAGAAACCCACTGATTTCAGAGTTTTACAGAGCTGCTAGTACTTAAACCAAAGACATTTGCAAGGTAGGGATAGATGCAGGAGGCTGGCATGTATATATTCATACTGTGCCATTAATTTATACTGGGTGAGTGGTGGGTTTAAAGTGGTTGCCCAACCTAAGCAAAAAAAAAAATAAGTCAGCAGCTACAGATCTTGTAGCTGCTTTTAATGCAAGGACACTTAGCTCTCCAGGGATCCAGCACCGTTCTCACCCAGGCTAGTTCTTCTTTGGGTTCCCAGTGCTGGCATTATAACTGTGGGCAGCCGGCTGTGCAGCTTTTGGCTTCACAGCTAGCTGCCCACTGCACATGTGCGAGCAGAGATGCGCTTTCTGAATCGTCTGGTTGTCTTCTATGACCTGTGACGTGTCCCAGAAGACTGTGGAGAGGGAGGGGGAAAGGAGAATTTTCGCTCGGTTTGCCGAGGTGATCCAAGATGAAGTGGGAATGAACGGGTACCTGTCATAACCTGGTACCCACCACCCCCTCAAAAACAGACAGGCCAAATAGGGGGGAGGAGGACTTCCTTTTTGGGTGGAGGTCTGCTTTAAGCAGTTCACAAATGGCACTTCACGTTCTTTATCACTTATTTTCTGGCAGTAGAGTGAAGTTGCCAGCATCTGCAGGCTGTACAAGTTCTTGCCTTGTGACCACAGCTGTGCAGCAGGTTGGTTGTGCCTACAGCAAAGAGTTTTGCTGCTTTTTACAAGTGGACCCTGCTGCTGAGAGGTGACTGGCATTGAAGATGAAGCCAGTGTGCAGGCAACGATGGGCAAGCATGCACACTGGCAGCTACTAGACAGCTCTTAATCAAATTTCCACTGTTGTACTGTGGAGGGGCTTTTTTTAACCTGGTGCCTGAGACTCGGCGGGTTGCACATGGGAGCCCAACAGGTCGCTCGTTGGGCACCAGGGATTTAGGTATTGATGTCGCTGCAGTGCAGGTATCAGATATTATTATTATTATTATTATTATTATTATTATTATTATTATCATCATTATTATTTTATTTATTTATTTTTTTAATTGTAAGACTGACTGCAGAGAAATGCTCATTCTTTGGTAATCAAAACCATAATTGTGTGTATTTCAACAGTGTATTTGGCTGGTTTAAAGTTTAAAGTTAAGCTTTAATGAGAGAAAAAATAAAGAAAGGGAAACACATTTCCATAGTAGGCAGCCGGGAGTTTCCTCTCCCCGGGATTTTATAAATGGAGAGGAAAATTGATTTACTTGATAATAACAAGATCCTAATGTAAGTGGCATAAAATGTTTTGCGGTGGTCATGTCAGATTCCATTGAGGTGAGATCCATTTGGCTCCCTTACACGCGCCTTTTGCACAGTCATGGGAACGTTGTTGTTGGCTGTGGTCTGTTTTCTCAGAGTATAATGAATTTCACTTCTGATATCTAGCCCACTACAGCTGTCTGCAAAACAAAAGATGTGGGAAAAACTGATATGGCATACCAGATAATGTGTTGTGGATGGAGCGTTTCCTGTGTAACAGTGGTAGTGATTGAACATTTAGTTACATGATGCACCCTCTTGATATACATTTTATTGTACAGTGAAGAATTACATTTTTTCCTGGTGTTTGTTAGATATCCCTTTTTTATATTCTGTTTCAAATAAATACGTGTGTTGGTTTTCAGTTAATTTTTTTTTTTTTTTTTTTTTTTTAATAGATCCTTTATGCCTCTTGCATGAAACCTTTGCATTTGGGAATTATGTTGTACATGCATATGCAGGTAAACATTACTACAGCTGTGTACAGCCATTTGCTTGTTTGGCGGGCTATATGGGCTGGCTGTGGCTCCCTGGGAATAGCGTTTAACATTTTATGCAAGGCTAACAAAATGCATGCAAAAAAAGCTAATTTTGGTAGAAAAGGCAAATCCGAAACAAATTACAAGAGAAGAGGTGAAGGGCCTGGAAAAATGCCAGATTCTACATAGATAACAGATACTGGACATTTATTTTTACAATTTAAAATTCGATGATAAAAATAAAGGCTTATCAGCCTCAGCATCATCCAGTGACAACTATTGTATATAGGTCCCTGAAGGCTAATGGTAGAACAATGGCATTATAGCAGAATACACAGTCTAAACTTCCAGTAACAAGATATGCCCGGTCAACATTTCGCCACTCAAATGGCTTCTTCGGGACCCTATGGGCACAGTAGAGTAACAGTAGTTGTGGATCATAGGGAATCCGTAAGGTAGAGCCTGGGGGCAGGCACGTGGGAGAAATTCGGGAGTACCTGCAAGCCAACCAGTGTAGGGGGTGGTAACAGCTGGCTCAGTCTTCAAGCGGATCGCTGAGAGGCTGAGCCGTCTGACAATCGGTCATCTAGGCAGATCTTGACATTGTTGGGATGCCTGCTGAACCTGGGCCAGCTCTGTGATGTCAGCCAACAGCGGACTTTAGCCCACTGTCGGCTGAATCTGGGTCACAGGAGTGCAGAAATAAGTGCATTCCTGTGACCCCCAGGAGAAGTATGGCCAAAAGAGCTTTGGCTATTCTTCTCCATTTAATGGTGGTTTCCCACTGACTCTCAAATAGGGAGGACTTATTAGACTCTCTGTATTAGAAATGCAGGTTTTTTATTTTATGTATTTTTTTATTGCATAGTTACATAGTCAGCGCTACTACAGTGATTGCCACAGCGCTCTGGGTCATGTGCCAAGTGGCTTCTCTTTTGCGTAGTGAACATAGGGAGTTATTCACTTCGTACAGCTGCCATTCACAGAATGCTTTGCATTTTCTTTTCCATAAATACAAGGCATTCTCTATTTGGTTTAGCTGCAGATGCAGGGTGGTGACACCAAAGGTGTACACATGCTGCAGCAGGAATTAACCCCACTGTTGCTTGTGGTGGGTGCTACCGCCTGTCATTCTAGACCCATTCAAGTAAATGAGGCCACTCTGCAAGCGCCCCGAAACTTCATGCTTCTGCGGGGTCCAAGGGGTTAAAGCAGGGGGTGAGAAAGCAACACAATGCTGCCTGCTTTAACCCCTTGCAGAGTGGCCTCATTCACTTGAATGGGTCATGCGTGGCAGATGCTACACCCGCCAACCACAACAAGGCATATAACTCCTGCTATGTACACCCCTGGCCACTGCAGCTAAAAGGGGTGCTGTAGGGGGGAGGTGGTAAAAATACATCTTTAACTATGGGGTTTTACCACCCCCAAACTACAAATGTAAGTGGACCTTTACTGTTTTGGGCCCCTATAAGGCTGCTGCATCCACGACCTTCCTGGGTTAGTTGCACTTTGCAATAGGCTTCTGTTATATCCTGAATTTAGGAGTTTTGGTGTGCTTTCGGAAAGTGCACCAAACATTCAGGATATAATAGAAGTCTATGGAAAAGCGCAGCTAACCCAGGAAAGCTGTAGGTACACTGCACTGCGCCCATGGTGTGGGTAAACTGCAGCACATCAGTGTGAAAGCAGCTCATTACTATTATGCCCAGTGTATTGCTTCACGCTGACCTGAAGATCTCTTCTTTCCTGCTGCTGGCACCACTCTGGAGACTGCTAGCCAGGATAAGAGGTGGAGTGCAGTTGGTATCACTCTGCATGGGACAGGAGCCAGCACTACAGAGGAGGCATCGGCTTATGCAGCTCTCGCTCCCAACTACAACTCCAGCTTTATAAGTAGTCCCTCTGCATTGCACTCTGTTTGATGCTCTGGGATGGCGGGTCAACAAGCCCAGACCGCAATCTACTGGTATATCGCGATCTACGGGTTGCCGACCCCCGTTGTAGTAACGCAAACAATGTATACTTACATCGGCCTATATTGGACAAATATAATCATGCAATAGAAAACCTGCCTGGAGTTCAGCTTTAGAACCCACCTCTCATGAGAAAAATACAGGGACTAATACTGCTGACACCCTTCTGAAAATGTTAATTACCTGGCTGTTATGTTGTCTACTTTATTTTCACTGACCTGGAGCAAGCGTGCAAATCGGAAATTAGTAAATTCAGACCTTCTTTAGACCCGTTTCACACCAAGGTGTTTTTCAGGCACCTTTGCGCTAAAAATAGCGACTAAGAAGCGCCTGGAAAAACTCCCCTCCAATACACCCCAGTGTGAAAGCCTGAGTGTTTTCACACCGGGGCGGTGCGCTTGCGGGACGGTAAAAAAAGTCCTGCAAGCAGCATCTTTACAGCGGTGTGGGAGCGATGAATTCACCACTCCTATACCGCCCCTGCCCTTTGAAAACAATGGGGCAGCGCTCCCGAAGTGCTGAACACCGCTTCAGGAGCGCCGATAACCTGCACTTTTAACCCCTGTTTAACCCTTTGTGGGTTAAACTTTGTGGGTTAAAGCTGACGCTCGGATGGCCCAGGTGCGAAAGGGGTCTAAATGCATTCTTGTTCTGATTCAATGACCAAGTGTTAAAACCCTCCTTGGTATGGATTACTCTATTCACTATGGTTTCCACCCTGTGCTGTTTCCCTTGGTTGGGACGGGATCATCCTTGCCTCAGCCCCGGGTCAGACCCTGATATGGCTCTCCCCTTTCTTCCTCAAGCTAGACCAATGTTTTTGAGCTGACATGTAAGTAAGAAAAAAAACCCTATCTATGGGTGTACTTACTTTGTATCCCTTATGAGTCTGATTAACTCATCTTATTTATACTTACAGCCACAATCATTCATAGCATTGCACTCCTGACGAGTGGCTATAAGCCACGAAATGCATAGAGTTACATCAATGCGTATACCATCTGACTTCTACATCAATTATCATGTATCTGCTCATGTATATATATTTTTTTACATTATATGTGTTTTTATATTCATGATGATTTCATTCCACCTATATTGTGTTATGTCAGCTCTTCTTAGGGCCCTTGATGGCCAGATCTTTGCAAACGATTATGTTTATCATTATGTCAATCTTTATACATTATGTGAATAAAATAATAATTTTTATACGCTTGTACTTTTGTTCGTATGTGGCATGTCTCATTTAAAGTCCCAGGACCAAATTTTTCCTTTTTCCTTGCTTGCATGCAAATTTAGGGATGGAGGCATGTCGCAGTGGGTGCGACAGATCACAATCTTTTTTTCTCAAGTGTTAAAACCAAAGGCGTGAATTTGTACGACACGTTTTGTTCAGTCCTAGTTCCAATGCTGGCTCTCCGACTGTTTTCTTAAGGAAGATGAGCATGGAAAGAAGAGATGGGAGCAGATTAGAGAACGCACTAATGCTTCAAAGCCTCTTCAACGCCTCCATAGAAGTCTATGACAAAGCTTGTTTGAAGCTCGCTTGAAGCACCTGCGGCTTTTCAGAGGCTTTAATTCAGCTTTAGCTTTGCTTTGTTTTGGAGAAATTGCAGGTGTGAGGTATCAACTAACACACAGGGCACTGGCCATGCTTCAACAAGGCTTCAAAATAACCTCATTGAAGCCCCACCGAAGCCTCATTGAAGCACAGCCGAAGCCTCAAAAACACATCATAAAAGCTTGTTGACGCATTAGGGGCTTTAATGTGCGTTGAAGCCAAAGCAAGTGTAATCTAGCCCTAAGCTCCTACAGCTTCAACAAGCTTTTATGATGTATTTTTGAGGCTTCGGCGGTGCTTCGAAGAGGCTTCAGTGAGGCTTCAACAAGGTTCACGAGGCTTCAGTGGTCCACTTTTGAAGCCTTGTTGAAGCTTGGCAGATGCCCTGTGTGAGGCTGGGTTCACACCTATGCGAATTGGATGTGGCTTAAACCGCATCCAATTCGCAGGACACTTGAAAACACATTGTTTTCAATGTGTCCAGTTCACATATGTGCGGTGCATTCGCACTCCGCATTGCATTTTGTGCAATGCGGTGCGAATTCCCAGCCTGTTGAGTCCAGTGGGAGCGCATCTAACACGGAGATGCACTCTGCACTGAACGGGGATATTTCCCCTGCTCGCGGCTCCTCCCCCCATCTCTCCCCCCGCTGCTGCTGTGCTGTGGGAACGGACAGGAGCCGCCGAACGGCGGCTCCATCCCTTCCCGGCAGCAGAGAGGCTGGAATTCGCACCGCAATGGTGTGAATCCAGCCTGATTGTTGATATCTCACACCTGCAATTTTTTCAAAACAAACCGAAGCTAAAGCTGAATTACAGCCTCTGAAAAGCCGCAGGTGCCTCAAGCGAGCTTCAAACAAGCTTTGTCATAGACTTCTATGGAGTCGTTGGAGAGGCTTTGAAGCCTGGCTAAAGCTACATGGGGTATAATTTTTTACGCGAAGCTGAAGCCCAGCCAAGCCAACGCAAGGTGTAAACAGGACTGTACGCTAACCATTTTATTTAATGACATTGGCTTTGACTGGCATTAAGGGAGCTTTAACAATGCCTGTTTGATGCCCTGTTTTGAAGCAAATGTAAATGAGCCCTAAAGGAGAAAAATGTTTTGTTTTTTGTTTTTTTTATAGTATATTACATGTCAGAATTGCTGTCCATTTACACCAGGGTTGATTTGGACCAAGTCATGGCTCCCCCAAGGCCATTAAAAATATAATTATTTTACATTGAATTATAAGTGGCACTAAGCAAAAAACAACATTTATACCTTTTTACTTTGTCATCATGTATACCACCAGTATTTTGTAGCCCTCTTTTTTGTAAATGTGCCTGAATCTTCTTATAATAATCAGGCTTGATTGCATTATGGTTTTGTAATGTTTGAGAAATGAGAGGATTGTTGTATCTCCAGGAGGGCACTATTGATCTTTTAATGGGCCCAGGAAGAGAGATTTTTTTTATTGCATTACTTGATTAAATTGGTGATAGTGCAGTATACAGAGGATGTGGAGCAGAAACAATAGAATCCCTGTCTGAGCTTGAATTGAATTGTCAGCTACATACAAATGTTATTGGGGGTATAAATGATACCACTGCGGGGTGTAATGAATTCATGAGAACTGAATAATCCCAATTGTTTAATGCATGGGGAATGGAGTTTTGTGAGTGGCAGTAGTGCTGCTAATGGACTGGCTTATGTAATCATTGTGCTGTGCCTACCGGCCTTTGCATTCATAAGGCTGGAGGGCACTTTTGGGGGCTTAGCGCATACTTGAGTGGTGCTGCGTTATTGTGAGGTCGGGAAACTCCTTTATTCACGGTGTAATAGAGACTTATGAACGTTCTACGGAGCAGGCCACCGATGTTTGCATTTTATGAATAGTACACCGAGTGGGATTAGTCAAGCCTGTTAGTTTATCTGTTGTCAGAGACCATGTTTGAGAAAAGATTGTGTAGGGGCCATGAGCACTCAAACTATTTGTGACCTTTTATTTCTATCCAAGGCTTTCTACCAGCTATCATCTATGAAAAAGTGGTGCACCAGCTTCCCGTTAGGTGCTCTGCTAAGATAGTGGAATGGCACTCAGAGGTGCTATCAATGGAGCTGCTTTGTAGCATAGGATAATTAAAACCTGTGTGCGTATAGAGCGTTAGTTTAGCTCTAGGGGTCAGGAAAGTAGCGCAATGGGTACCCTATGTTGATATGCATGCCCTTGTGAGGTACAGTAAAACCTTGGTTTGAGAGTAACTTGGTCTTGCAAGACAAGCAACATTTTAAAATGAATTTTGACTTGGCATACAAGCGATGTCTTGATATTCAAGTAACGTCACAACTGAGTATAAAAGAGAAGAGGGGCGCCTCTAAGTGTAGCAATATGGTTACATTTAATGAAGGTACAAAATTTATCAACTCACATGGTTGAGAATTAAAACACATCTAAGTATGCAGGCATCCGGGGTAAAGATGTTCACATAGACCAGGGATATGCAATTAGTGGTCCTCCAGATGTTGTAGAACTAAAAATCCCATGAGGCATAGCAAGACTCTGACAGCCATCAGCATGACACCCAGAGGCAGAGGCATGATGGGACTTGTAGTTTTGCAACAGCTGGAGGTCCATTAATTGCATATCCCTGACATAGACCATCCTCTGCACCGCCATCAACATCTTCCCTTCCACACTGTGCTCCACGAGCCTGCATACTTATATGTGCCTCTTTTAATCATCAACCATGTGAGTTTCATTAAATGTAACCATATTGCTACACTTAGATGCGCCTCTCTTCTCTTTTATACTCTGTAGCTCCTGCTGGATTTTGCTTCTAATCCCCTTGTGGAGGCGTCCATTTGTGGATGGACATTTTATGGTTACACAACCTATCACATTGCTATAATATTTTTTATATGGACTATAAAACGGATGGACTAACGAATAAATGGTTGTGGAACGAATCATCTGAGTTTCCATGATTTCTTATGGGGAAATTTGCCTTGATATGAGTGCTTTGGATTACAAGCATGTTTCCGGAACGAATTATGCTCGCAATCCAAGGTTTTGCTTGGATTGTAAAGCGGGGAGTGGTCCCCGTTGAGCAAAAATGGGCCCCGCACACGGAAAGCATGTGTTAAAGGGGCCTTATACTTCATTTCTAACACATTAAAGTGATACTAAAGTCACTTCTTTTTTTTTCATTTGAAAATAACAATCATGTTATACTTACGGTGTGCAGTGGCTTTGTACAGAGCAGCCCAGATCCTCCTCTTGTCTGGTCCCTCTTTGGCACTTCTGCCCCCCCCCCCCCCCCCCTAGCAAGCAGCTTGCTATGGGGGCACCTGAGCTGAGCCATTGCTCTGTGTGTCCATTCAGACACGGAGCTGTGGCTCGACCTGCCCCCTCTCTCTCCTCATTGGCTTACTCGCTTTAAAAGCAGCAGGAGCCAATGGTGCTCCGCTGCTGTCTCAGCCAATCAGGAGGGAGAGTCACATCCAGTTGAGTCTCTCATGCAACATCTCTGGATTGAGAAGGGGGCTCAGGTAAGGTTTTTTTTTTTTTTTTTTTGCAACTAGTAATACAGGAGCACAGTCGCATGTTTTTGGCCTCATAGACATTTTTAAATGGGAGCATCTGAATAACCTGTAACTGCACATTTAGTCTATATAGGGATAAAAATGCAGCATTCATCCCCAAAAAAGCTCATGGACTTTTCAATGGGAGCACCTGGATAATGTGTAACTGCACATCTAGTCTATAGGGATAATGCATACAGCCATACAGCCCCGAAGAAGCTCATATACTTTTTTCAAGCTTCAGGTGACAAGTGGCCCAGCGCTTCAGGTGCCCCCATTTACGGGGTCAAAAACGCACAATTCAGCCCCCAAAGAAGCTGATGCACTTTTTCTAGCCTTATGGGACAGGCAACAAGTGGCACAATGCTCTGGTATGAACGGGCCCATTTGGGAATAATGAGCTTCATCTTGAAGCGTTGTGCTGCTATGGGAATCTTGTGACAGTATGACAGAGGGCTACAAAAAAGTTTTCTAAATGGTACATTTTAGGATCTGATTTCAGATGAAAATCAATATCTTGGTCTAATAGTATAGGTATATAAATATAATAACTAGGTGTCAAGAGGGAAACTGGGCCAGTGTGACTTCCAAAACACAAAATTTGCTTCTTGTTGGCTCCCGTTTGGGCACTTATTTGCAACTTTAACTGACCAGTGGGTGATATTGCTTATTGTAATCCCTAGACCAAGGATATGCAATTAGCGGACCTCCAGCTGTTGCAAAACTACAAGTCCCATCATGCCTCTGCCTCTGGGTGTCATGCTTGTGGCTGTCAGAGTCTTGCTATGCCTCATGGGATTTGTAGTTCTGCAACATCTGGAGATCCGCTAATTGCAGAGACTGTTGGCTCCAATACACTGCAACATATTCTTTTGCACACTTTTTTGAATAGGTTTATCCTATACAAGTACTGTATTAGAGTAATAGAATTTTATAGGCTATACCGCACACCATTTCTATTATTTCCAAAAGTACCAGACCAAACCCACATGGGCCAGTTTAGTTGTTCTATTACTCAGAGTCCTGCGAATAATGGTATAGGTTGTGTAACCTTTTATTCTACACAAACTGAAGATGTATTCCTAAACTGGCATCTCATTATTCAAACTGCAAAAGTACTTTAAGCAAACTTTTTTTGTTCTCCTTTAACCACTTGACAACTGGGCACTTAAACCCCCTTAACAACCAGACCAATTTTCAGCTTTCAGCGCTCTCACACTTTGAATGACAATTACTCAGTCATGCAACAAATTCCCCCAAATTCACGGGTCAACAGTTCACCAATTTCCTCTTGTTTTTTTCAAACGAATTTCATGAAAACGTCAAACTTATTACTCTACGGTCAAATCCTTATGTAGAAGTCAAACACATCTTATTTTCCAATGTGTTGGATATGGTAATAAGCGTCCTGAGACTCATTATCTTGTTGATTTGACCGGGTACACCCAAACCAGACCATGAAAACCTTTATTATCTTTACCACACGCCATATCGGATATTTTAAGATAATGAGATTATGTCATGAACATATCCTATTTGGATAAGTTTTTTCACACGTTTTCTTATACAACGTCACATAACCTCGGTTGTCAGAGACGTTAATCGCCTAGAGGTCTACAACGTCTTGATGTTTAGGGTACTCCGTATCGTTCTGAGACTGTCGGTGTTCGTACT
>BLSH010194870.1:463403-474926 GCA_018402905.1 Glandirana rugosa
GATGAGCATGCATGGCTGGATGGGTGAGCACGGCTGGGTGGATGAGCATGCATGGCTGGATGGATGGATGGATGGGTGAGCATGGATGGGTGGGTGGGTGAGGATGGATTGGGTGAGGATGGGTGGGGGGTGGATGGCTGGGTGGGTGGTGGGTGGCTGATGATGGCTGGCTGGGGGGTGGTGGGTGGGTGGTAAATAGATGGTGGGGGGGAGTATTTTGTCACCTGGCAGCGTTGTGGGCATTGCACATCGCCCACAGCGCTGCAGCGTGTCCTCTCTCCCCCCTCTCTCCTCTCACACTGCACCGATCGGTGAGGAGAGAGAAGCCGGCGCTTCCGCCGGCTTGTTTACATGTGATCACGCCGTCATTTGACGGCGCGATCACGTGGTGAAAGGCCGCGCACAGCGGCCATTCACCACGATCCGTGATCAGTCGGGTCCCCCGGACCCGACGGTCACCGATGTTCCCGTGTGCGCGTCCTCCCAGAATTAAGCAACCGCTCTGTAGACGTCATTTGTCTATGGAGCGGTTGTTAAGTGGTTAAGAGGCTAAAGTAACAATGCTATCTTGGTTGTAACATAAACTGTCAGTGGGTACCTTTCAAAAATACAATGCCAAGGGACATAAAAGATCTATCAGCATGCATGGTCGTTGCCGCATAGGAGAACCCCAGTTTATTTATTTCAAAAAATGTTTTTCAAGATGGCTTGTCCACACTGAAGGAGACAGTGTGGTAGCAAATGTACCGTTAGAAGGTACTGCTAATTTAATGCCATTAATTGACTTGGGGGATCCACTTTTTACTAAATAGAGTTATGTATGTATGTCCTTGACATTCATCACAGCACCAGTTTCTTACAAAGCACAGAATAGTCACTTGTGGTTTAGGCCTAATACACACGGGCGTATGTTAAAAAATAAGCAAAACGTCAGGCCTGAAGTCAGGGGAAAAATCAGCGTTTTTTTCTGCATTATGCAACGGTGTTGGCGAGCGTCAGCGCCAATAGGCGTTTAAAAAAAAAAAAAAAAATCCTCTGCCATTTTTCAACCTAAAACGTTGGTGTCAAAAAACGTCGGCACAGCGTTAGTGGGTGTTTTGCGGCGTTGGCGGCAAAACGTTACAGCCTTGGAATGCGCTGGCCGTGGGTTCAACTTTCAGCTCACTAACACCTACAGCTCAAAAATGTCGGCGTTTTTATGGGGCCATTGACTAACATGAAGAGCTGCAAAAAATGTGACGTCAAAAAATGTCAGTGTGTATGAGGCCTTAGTGTAATGGCACTTGCCATTTATTTTTATTTATTTATTTCAGGTACTTATGTAGCGCTGTCAATTTACGCAGCACTTTACATACTTATTGTACATTTACATCAGTCTCTACCCTCAAGGAGCTTACAATCTAAGGTCCCTAGCTCGCGTTCATACATACAACATACTAGGGCCAATTTAGATAGGATTTAATTTACCTACCAGCATGTCTTTAGAGTAGTGGGAGGAAACCCACGCAGACACAGGGAGATCATGCAAACTCCAGGCAAGTAGTGTCATGGTTGGGATTTGAACTAGCGACCCTTTTGCTGCCAGGCGAAAGTGCTATCCACTACACCACTGTGCCCCCCAATACCAGATTATACACCTGGAGATCATAGTAGATTTCTCAGCTTATGTTTTTCATTAACTTAAAGTGGTTGTAAACTTCAGACATGATATATGAACAAAGCATATCCCTCTGTAGTGTGTACTTGTATCCATCCAGAGCACTAAGTGTCATTTCTGTTTGCTGCTTCCTTCACACTTTGAACAGATGTAGAGGAGAGAAGGCTGCGGATAGACACCTACAACATATATAGGAGGATTAGTTGCATCTCTGTGTATCACCTGAAGCCAGTCACTTGGGTATAAGTAAGGGTTTACAACCACTTTAATAGGAAAACATATTTTAACAGGTTCTATTAGTTTTATAGATTATTATTTTATTTGTTGGGTAGCACAGTGGTGTAGTGGATAGCACTTTTTGCCTGGCAGCACTAGGGTCGTCTGTTCGAATCCCAACCATGACACTACCTGCCTGGAGTTTGCATGTTCTCCCTGTCCCTGTGTGGGTTTCCTCCGGGTGCTCCGGTTTCCTCCCACACTCCACAGACATGCTGGAAGGTAAATTAGATCCGGTCTAAATTGGCCCTAGTATGTGTAAGTATGCATGTGAGTTAGGGACCTTGTATTGTAAGCTCCTTGAGGGTAGGGACTGATGTGAATGTACAAAATATATGTAAAAGTGCTGCGTAAATTGGTGAGGCTATATAAGTTCCTGAAATAAAATATTTGTGATAGGTGAGTTGTACTTTTGGATTTATCACGAGATATATATATATATATATATATATATATATATATATATATATATATATATATATATATATATATACACACAGTATGTTCTACTTTACTGGTGTGAGGCCAGATGCAGGAATCCATAATATTCATAATGGCCTCCACTAACCTATTTTTCATGAATTCATTAGATGCATGTTTGTGGTGTAAATTGCATACCAGGGAAAGCATTTGTAAATGCTGAAAGAGTGCCAAAGGTCAGAGAGTGTCTAACATGTTAGCAGAGCTAATAAACAAAGGAGACCCAGTATTTACCTAAAAGCCGGGTCTGGGTGCTGGCCAATTATCCATTCACCCCGACAGCACTTTGATCTCCTGACTAATCATTTCCTCATACCAATTGGCCATTACAGAAGATCTTTGACTACTAGCCAGCTGTCACAGGGCAAGGTTTCTAACACATAGTTTTGTTTAGTTATCTATTTTTACGTACACAGAAGGGAAACGTATTTTTTTAGCTAGCGATACACACAAAGATTTCTTACTATACAGTATGGATGAAGGAATCTCCTCTACCAGCTATTGTATTCATGCATGGACCCATGGCTGCGGAATACCTACTGCATCTGTTTGGATACTGGCACAATTTTCCACCCAGCTCCTTTGACAGCAGTAAATTGAAACATTGACTTTTGTTGGGCCAGGTGGTGCAAACAGGGCCACCTAGAGCTCCAATGTTGGCATATTCAGCAGGAATATAATGACATTTAAAGAGGAGGTCCAGCCTGGGTGAAAAAAAAACCCCAAATACTGTAGCTGTTGACTTTTAATATATGGACACTTACCTGTCCAGGGAGCCTGCAATGTCAGAACCCCAGCTGATCTACAGATCGCATCCCGGGTGCTGCCGCCACCATTCCTGCTAAGGGAACCCGGCAGTGAACCCTTTTGGCTTCACAGCTGGTTCCCTACTGTGCATGTGCAAAGCGCACTACGTGTTCTTATTGGCCCAGCGTCGGGGCAAGGAGGAGGGGGGCCAAACTTCCGAGAGACAGGCCGCAGTCCCATTGCGGGTAGCTGGCGGTGATCGAGTCCACCGCACCCACTCCCTGGCCCACCCGGAACACAGTGAGCGTGCGAGCGCGCTTCCGCTCACAGTGCGATATTCAGCCACTTTGCCGCCGTCAGACGCCGGTCGGCAAGTGGTTAAAGTGGAGGTCCGAGGTAGGAAAAAAAAATTAAAAGTCAGCAGCTACACATACAGTAGCTGCTGACTTTTTATAATAGGACACTTACCTGTCCTGGAGTCCAGCGATGTCTGCACCCACCGCCGATCTTCGGGCCTACATCGCGGGTAAGGGAACCCGGACGTGTAAGCAGTACAGCTTCACGCCGGGCACCTTACTGCGCATGCGCGAGGCTCTGCTCCAGAGGGAGGAGGGAGCGGGGCTGCTGACGTCAGCGGCCACGGCTGCTGGCCAGAGCTCCCGGATGTGTGGAAAAGGACACCTGTCTAAAGACAGGTGTCCTCTTCCCCCCCCTCCCCCCTCCGAAAGGTGCCAAATGTGACACCTGAGGGGGGGGGGTGGAATCCAACCAGCGGAAGTTCCACTTTTGGGTGGAACTCCGCTTTAAGCTGTTTATGGCCAGCGTAAGCCATTATATTAGAATTGTAAGCAGTTCTTGCAGATTGAAGTAATTTTGCTCTGATTGGTGGTCGTCAGGTGAACAGTGGGCTTGATGATAAAAATATGAAACTATAATCGGAGTTGCTCATAACATATCCAATGTGTTATTTCGGTGAATTTCAGTTTTCAATGACTGGGAACTACTAGCACTGGTATAGAAGCAATCACCATGCTAAGTATATTAGTGGGTGATGTAGCCTGGATTGTTAGTGTTACTAAACCCACAACAGTAAAATCAGTCTGTATATGCAGCATAGCATGCTGGTTATACTCACTGTGGAACTTAAGGGTTAATCCTCTGCATTATGTAAAAAGTCTGTTTTATTTTGTATGCATAGATTCTTCCCTCCCTGCACTGTCTAACTGGGGAAACCAGCTATCACACAGGCAGGGTTGACAAACTGCACATGCTCAGTTGTCTTTTATGCTGGAGAGAACTTTCTCAGAGCTAGCCAGGTCACATGATATTGACATCACACATGTGGGCATGTAGACAGGCTGTAGTGGAAATCTCCTCCTACCTGAACTCTCAGCACTGGAGAAACTGTGCAGTTTATCACTTTACTGTGGTATACAGAGCACCCAAAAAGGTATATAGTGGCAGTATATCAATGTAAAAAGATTTATGAGCTGTGGGCACTGTGGGGAGGCAGAAGAACTATTTTCATATTACTGGGTTTAGTAACACTTTAAGGCCTCATACACACGGGCGTATCTTTAAAAATAAACAAAACGTCGGGCCCAACGTCAAGGAAAAAAAAAATTGGCGTTTTTCGGCGTTATGCATCGGCGTTAGTGAGCGTCGGCGTCAATAGGCGTTTTTAAAAAAAAAATCATCCCTCTGCTATTTTTCAACCTAAAAACGTTGGCGTCAAAAAAAGCCGGAAAAAGCCGGCACAATATTAGCTGGCGTTTGTTGGCGTTTTGTGGCGTCGGCGTCAAAAAATGCCAAAACATTACAGCCTCAGAACACGATGGCCGTGGGTTCTACTTTCAGCTCACTAACGCCGACGCCACCTACAGCTCAAAAACGCTGACGTTTTTATGGGGCCATTGACTAACATGGAGAGCTGCAAAAAACGCCAGAAAGCGCAGGCGTCAAACGTCCGTGTGTATGAGGCCTTAGAGATGGATATGTTCAGATTTACGAAGGAGGTTGAGTAAAGATGGTAGTAATGAGGCTCCCCCCCCCCCCTTCTTTTTTTTTTTTTTTTTTTTCTTGCAAGGCCTAAGGCCTCATACACACAGGCGTTTTTTTTACAGCTCTCCATGTTATTCAATGGCCCCATAAAAACGCCAAAGTTTTTGAGCTGTAGAGGGTGTCGGCGTTAGTGAGCTGTAAATAGAATGCAGGACCAGACGTTCCAAGGCTGTAGCGTTTTGGTGTTTTTGACGCTAAGCCGGCAACCTGCTCGCTAACGCTGTACCGACGTTAGCCAAAGTTTTTGACGCCAGTGTTTTCAGGTTAAAAAATAGCAGAGGACTGTTTTTTTTAAAAAAAACACCTATTGACGCCGACGCTCACTAACGCTCATTAAAAAACTGATTTTTTTTTTTCCCTGACGTCGTGCCCGACGTTTTTGCTTATTTGTTTTTTCATACGCCCGTGTGTATGAGGCCTAAGGTTGATTTACTAAAACTGGAGAGTACAAACTCTGATGCATAGAAACAAATCGGCTTCCAGGTGTTTAGTTTTTTGTTTTTTTGTCAAAGCTTAATTGAACAACCTGGAATTAGAAGCTGATTGGCTACCATGCACAGCTGCACCAGATTTTGAACTGTCCAGTTTTAGTAAATCAATCCCATAGTGTCTAAATATCTTCAAAAAGTAATTTTGGCATGAGAAAAAAAATGTCCTAGAATTCATGTAATAAATTTGCTGTATCTTTTAGAACAAGGACAGAGTGGCAGGTTGGGCAACCACCACTGTCAGTGTCTTCCCATGGCTGCTAACACACATTTCAAGACAATCTGTTTGATGAATGGTGGAGATCAAATCTTTTGGACAGGTCAGGAAACCTTGTCTAATCTGAAATCCGGTGTCTGGCTGTGCTTTCCCAATCAAGCTGCCAGAAAAGACTGCTCCCAATAGTCACATCACACCTATACATCTGACCATCTTCAGAGGGCTCTGTATACCATTAAGCTGATGTTCTATCCGCTTATATTTTACCTTCCGTTAAAGTGTTACTAAACCCGCAACAGTAAAATCAGTCTGTGTATGCAGTAAAGCATGTTTGTTATACCCACTGTGGAACCTAAGGGGTTAATTCTCCACATTGTGTAAAAAGGCTGTTTGATTCTGTCTTCTCTGATCCTCCACTTCTTCCACAGTTCCCAATCCATCTCCTGACAGTACCTTGCCTTGGGGGCACTACACACATGCTCACAGTGTGTGTGTGTGTGTGTGTGTGTGTGTGTGTGTGTGTGTGTGTTGCTAGAGAGTTTTTTTTTTTTTTTCCTTGGGAGGCTGCGTGTGATCCGTACAGGGCCAATCAACACTGTCCAGACAGAGGGTCAGGGTTCCTGCAGCCTTATAGGACAGTCGGAGAAGAATGAAAACTCCTCCTACAAGCTTTAACCAGACGCTGAAAGAAATTACAAGACTGCTATATACTGTACTGCTGATGAGAAAAGGTATTTAGCAGTTTATATTTACTAAAATAATTGCATTTCCATGTTCTGTGTACTACCAGACACTAGATGTAGTGAATGCAGGGTCCTGGGTTTAGTAGCACTTTAAAGTAGAACTATGGTCAAAATGAAGAAATCAATATGTTATGCACCTATACAGTCTGTTAAACATGTCACTGATTGTTTTGCAAAAAGCAGTAAGGATGTTGAGATATCTACCTGGTCTCCAGCTCTCATGTGCACTTCAGGTGACAACTTTATTTCCTGGTTTTCGAATCGCCTCTGTTGAACAGAACACATGCTGTCCCCATTTGCGTCTATCTCTCTCTGCAGAAACGTCCTGACATCACTGGGGGAGGTGCGCCTATATCCATGGAAATTTCAGCCATTCATTCTACATACAAGTCCTGATTAGGCTTCGCCCACAATTGGCCCATGAAGCCCCACCCACTCTCACTTATGTCCCAACTTTGCCTGCCCACTGCCCTGTCTATTCAGCTAGCTGCCTAGGTTGGATTTTGTTCTGCCAGTTTACAAATTACCAGAGGAGAGCAGGCAGGGAGAAGAACACAAAATAATAGACAGATCTGTGTGGAAATGAACCTGTAATGACTTGTACTGTCTTACATAACACACACTCAGCTATTGATTGGCAGATGGGTGTGTGTTATGTAAAATAGACTGAGCATCATAGAAAGCTGGAGGTCTGTTGGAGAGACTGAAAGAAAATGACATCTGACCTCTGCTCTGCTGAACTCCTCCCATCATCTCTAGCAGTGTATAGCAAAGAAGAAAAGAATGGAAGATTACAGATCACACTTGTAGCTACATGGTAGGAAAATAATCATTTCAGTTATTATGTTTATTACCATGTGTAACTTTCAGGTCTTTATATGAGGATTTACTAAAATATGTATGTTGCCTTAAGTTGTACTTTAAGCTGTGTTTTGCAAACAAGTTTAGGAGCGTTTTAGCGCTTGGGAGTCCACTTATTTCAGTGGTCAGAATAAATCGATGTTCTGGCCAGTGCAATGAATGAACTATAGGGATGCACTGAAATGTCGGCAACCCGAAAATTATCAGCATTTTCAGCCAAAATCTGTGTTTTTTCGGTATCGGCCAAAACAAAAGAACGGGCCGATACGGAAAAGGGGGTGGAGAGCGCTGTCAGATCTTTAAGTTGATGTTGGGAGGTGGGCGGGACCGAACAGCTATCAAACCCCAGCCAATGGGACAGGGGCTGGGCGGGTGTTAGCTGTTCAGTCACGCCCACCTCCGATCTCAGTGTGAAAATCTGACAACTCTCTCTGCAGCCTCTGCATTCCAGTGTAATTAGCTGACAGTTTCATGCACAGAGCGGCTCGTACAAGCAGCGCGCTCTGTGCATTGTGAATCTTGTCTCTTCTGCCAGTGTCATCCAGGGCCACCTGTCAGTGCCAATCAGTGCCACCTGCCAGTACCATCCAGTGCCGCCTGTCAGTGCCACATGCCAGTGCCACCTGTCAGTGCCAAACAGTGCCGCCTGTCAGTGCCAACCAGTGCCACCTGCCAGTACCATCTAGTGCCGCCTGTCAGTGCCAACCAGTGGCACCTGTCAGTGTTACCAATCAGTGCTGCCTTTCAGTGCTTCCAATCAGTGCCGTCTGTCAGTGCCCAGGCACAGGTAGGCTCCATATGACAATTGTATATAAAAATATGAATATTTTTTAAAAACTGTCATTTTCGGTTCCGACTTAGTGCAGTATTGGTTTTGGCACAATTTCCATTCGGTGCACCACTAGAATGAACACCTAAATGCTTGACGCTGCTTTTTTAGAAGGTTGCTTTAGGTGCTTTTTTTTTTTTTTTTTTTTTTTGCTCACATGCTTGCCTATACGGTGTGGTAGCAGTGTATAAATGCAGTGGTTAAAGAGAATTGCATATCCACTGGTAAATATGTGATTTAATTTGTGTATTTAGCTGCCTTCTCCTGATTTGAAAGTACTGTCCTCCTGAATAAGGTTCAGGAGAGCAGTATTTTCAATATGAAGCCAAGTTCAAAACATGGGGACGTGGTCTCAAACTAGTTTTGAACTTTCCTTTGCTAATCTTAGAAAGTATTATTTTACTGAAAGAGTAGTTGTCTGAAATGATGCCTGGAATAGACTTCCAGCAGATGTAGGGAGTCCGTCAACCGAAAGTGGATGCAAACATGCACAGATCTATACGTGGACGACCAAAAAAAAAAAAATGGGGCAGACTTGATTTTTTTTTTTTTTTTTTTTGCTTTCAATCTGCCGTTTTCTGTCTTCAGGTCCTGTGTCTTTGCTAAAAAAAATGTATTTTAATATTTTATTTATTTTTTTTACCACTGTAGATATACAATGCAGGTGATTTAAATTCCCCAGGGCTTTTTCCTCAAAACTGAACTAGGAGTGTGTTTTTATTTATTTATTTTTCTCAAATCTATTTTTCCTTTTAATTTGTACTTTGGCATTGGTGGTGGCATCCAGGCCAGCTGCTCCTGTGGGTGCTGGCATTTATTGGCAGTGAGACCCTGTTGCTGTTCACTCCCATCTGTATTGGACAAGAATGTGGATTATGTGTTGAGACTTTAATCCATGCAACAAATCCCTTCCTGTTAAAAAGCTCCAAACCAGTCCCAATCGGTGCCTGTACAGGGCGCATTTTTAGAATTCTTTGCTGGAAAAGTACAACACCACCAGCAAGATAACTTGAGCGCACACGCAGTAAATTATTGGATCAGGTAATAGCTGATTGCAGCATGGAGGCAGCGATTTTTATTTTTTTTAACACCAGTTGTAGTACAGAAGTAATATTAGCACAATCTGAAAAAAATGTCTAATTTGTAAAATGTTGCTTTTAGTGCCCTGATTCATCAAACTGCAGAAACACTTCCAGCCCGACTTTCAAAAACTATAAAATGATCCCTTTCATTTGGGCTGGGACATCGCTCCCCACTGATGGGCCAGTGCACGCAGGCAGTGTCTTCTCCCCATGGTCCACTGGTGTAAGGTCCTGACATCAAGACCAGGGGTCTCCAAACTCTATAAGCAAAAGGCCAATTTACTGTCTTTTCAGGCTTTAGGAGGGCCGAACTGTGGCTAGTGGGAGTAGGAAATGCCCTGGTATTAGTGCCCCATCATGGTTTTAATGAAAGAAATATCATTGGTGTCAGTTGGTGGAATAGTGCCCCGAGGGGCCAGATAAAGGCAACCAAAGGACCACATCTGGCCCTAGGGCCACAGTTTGGAGACCACTGATCAAGACCAATGCAGGGTCCATATCAGTGCTGGTGTGAGGACATCCAGGGACAGTCCACTGTGGAAGCATGGGGGAGAAGAGCATCAGGTAAGTAAAGATGCTTTTCTCCCCTAAACAGAACATGCAGATAACTGTTGCAATGCTGGCACGGCCCCACTGCAAGGCATATTTGTATAGCTTCCCTGTGTTGGGATTTAAAGCTGAATAAAGGCAGATATAAAGGAAAAAATTGATGCAGCCCTGTATGTGATTTTTTTTTTTTTTTGATGAATGAGTAGGGGTACTAGGTACCCCTACTCATTCACATGGGGGGGGGGGGGGGCTGGGATCTGGGGGAGAAAGAAAAAATAAAAATACAGTTGCTCCTCCCAAACCTCAGCTATTTATTGAGATATAATGAATTCAAGGGTCCCTTATTTTCTGCATTTTCTTGTCCTTCTTTTCCCAACACTTTGCTATGGTTATCCTAGCCACCAACAAGATGTTAAAAGTGTATCGCCCAGGGTGCCGCGGAAGGTCAAGTTCTCTAGAGAGATTGATCTGTTACTGAATAAATCCTGGTGTAAATTCCTGAGCTGCCCCGAACCTCCTCTTCTTGGGTCCTCCACCAGACCTTCTGGCTCCTACTCTTTCAAATGTCTCTCTATAGGAAGCCGCTTCCCATGGGGACACTTGTGTGTGCTCGTTCCTGAGCCCCACTGCTGCATCCATTGACACAGACAGCAGGACTCCCTTGTCACTGGCTTTGATTGACTGCAGCGGGAGCCAATGGTGCCCCACAAAGCCAGTGAGACCCGGAAGTGAAGGGAATGAAGAGCTGACGAGCTTCAGAACCCAATTGGGGGGGAGTTAACAAAGCCGTTGAAAACGAAAAGGCCAGTGGAACTATCACCATGGTATTGGCTAACTGAGCTATTTTGGCTGCCAGATAATAGGTATGCACTCCTAATTCACCCAGAGATTTAGGGGTACATTTTGTATATTTCGGTTGATTAACCACAACAGTACCTGGCACGAAAACCCCCTTCCTGTCCAGGCCATTTTTCAGCTTTCAGCGCTATCACACTTTGAATGACAATTACTCAGTCATGCAACACGGTACCCATATGAAATTTGCGTCCTTTTTTTCACACAAATAGAGCTTTCTTTTGGTGGTAATCACTAGGAGGGGGTTTATTTTTTGTGCTATAAATAAAAAAAGATTGAAATTTTTTTGAAAAAATGCCTTTTTCTTTGTTTCGGTCATAAAATTTTGCAAATTAGTAGAGGATCACTAATGGTGGTTTTCTTTCGAGATAAACACACTTTTTTTCCTGCGTTTAAAGTATACCCATGGCACAACGTACTGACTCATTAACAGTAAGTTTCACACTATCGCGACTTTCGACTTTTTACCGGACCTGTCCTTCCCCCAAAAGCACGGTCCATGACAACACCAATTAGTTGGCTTTATATGTTTTACATGGGGATTTAGAGACCCACTTAATCCTCACGTATGGATAATAGACCGTCGGTTTTATCGAGTCAATCGGTTATGGTACCACTATCAAGGTGACCGGAAAAGCAAAAGTTGCCGAAACAATTGAGGGGGGGTTAACCCAAGAC
>BLSH010194870.1:493818-534091 GCA_018402905.1 Glandirana rugosa
TTTTTTTTTTTTTTTTTTTTTTTTTCTTTCCTTTTTTTTTTTTTGTATTATTTTCTTTTTTTATTCCCTGCTTACCTGATGCTGGGTTCTTGTTCAGATGCTTATCCATCAAGTGGACCCAGCGTCGTCCTGTTGAGATCCACTGCTCGGGTCCCACGCCACCATCTTCTCCTGTGATGTCATCAGGAGGCTGCCGGCTCTTCTGGCGCTTGCTCCCGATGACACCACTAGGCCCGTCTCCTTTAATGAATTGAATGATGTGCAGTGCTCCTAGTGCCTCCTGGAATATGCACATCACATATCACAGGAGGCATCGAGGGACATTTTGGAAACCTTTACTATATTAAAAAAAAGGCAACTGTTTATGCAACGGTGTAGGGGGCACTGCAAAGCGGAGGAGTGCTGACAATGTATGGGTCATAGTAAGCCTATGGGTGACATCACCACTCCCAGGCATAACCAGCTTTTACCCAAGTGCTCTCTTGGATGCCACTGCTGTCTCTCTGCCCAATGAGGAGGGAGACCGGGGCGAGAGCTGCTGCTCTTGTGCACATCGCTGGATTGGATCTTGCTCAGGTAAGAATAAGGGGGGGGGGGGCTGAGGGGCAGCATACAAGGTTTTTTACCTTAATGGTAGAATGCATTAAAGTATAAATAAAGGCAAAACTTTTTTTCTTTGGATAGAGGGAACCCCTGTCAGTTTTTATTATGGTCTGTGCCCCTGTTAAGATTTGCCCTCTCTATTTGTCCTGTTTGCCATTATCATTGAAAGTAAAAGAAAATCCCAAATTTTGGGTTGTCCCCTGAAAAGTAATGTAGGGGGAATCTTCCAATGGGGACACTAGTTCTGGTGACCTGGAGGGCCCCAAGGAATTCTCTTAATTTGCTGGGATTTCCTCTCACTTCCTGTTTGGCTATTGGACAGGAAGTGAAGGGAAATCTCTGCAAGGGGACACTGATGGCAAAACAAAGTAGTTCTACTTTTAGGTTGGGTTCACACCGCAGCATGGAGCAGTGCGTTCCCATCCTATTTCAGCCCAAATTTTTGGCTGAATTCAGACCTGAAACTGACCAAAAGATGCACAGGACTCCTGTGCCATTCGCATCGGAGCCGTTCCGGAGATGTGTGAACCGGCTTTATAGAGAGCCAGTCACAATCTCCTGACGTGCGAATTGGATGCGGTGAAACTCACCTTTAATTCTCACCAGTGTGAACCCAGCCTTAAGGTAAAAAAACTTATAGGCTTTAGAACAGGGGTAGGCAACCTGGGGCCCTCCAGCTGTTGGAGAACTACAAGTCCCATCATGCTTCTGGGAGTAATTGTAACTGCCAGCCTTGCAATGCCTCATGGGAAATGTAGTTTCACAACAGCTGGAGGGCTACTTGTTGCCTACCCCTGCTTTAGAACAACTTTTGGTTTTTAGACAGTTGATTGTATCGGGGACATTGACCAATTTTCTACCAGAGTAGATGGTTTGGAGCCATCAGCGCCCTCGTAGTTAGAGAACTGCAAGCCATCTGCTGCAGTGGCATGCAGGACTTGTAGTCCATTCCTTCACAAAACTCGGTGAATCAATAAAGCGGCTGTGTCGGCAGAGCCGCACTGTTTTTCAAATGTGACAGCAGGTGCAGGGAGAGGATCCTTCGCTCGCTGTCGTGGGGGTGGGGATGATCGGGGGAGGTGTTGGACTACTCCAAGGTAACTTGTTACACACAGTAAATACGGGTGTAACATGTTACAAAAAGGTAAGCTGGGGCATGAGAGAAAGGGAGAGGGTGCAATAATGGCCTTCTGAACGGTACTGAGATATGGGTTTGGAAGAGGAATGGTATGGGTCATTTTACTACAATTTACAGAAGCATGTAAGAGCAGACTTGTAAAATTGTGAAAGTAATAAAAATCCCGCAATATACACTTTGAAAAATGTCAGCCGGTACTCTTCTTGTAAATGGATTGTTTTGCCAAGACCAATCTTGTTTTGCGAGTTCGTAAAGATATAAAAGCTCCTTTTGTTGTCACGTGCAGCATGGCACTGTATATATATATTAGAGCATGTGAGAACACATACAATAGAATATGGAAATGTTCCTCCAGTAACTTGCTTCTCTAGCTTTTCTGACAGTTGTGAGTGCCATCTAAGAACTATAGAGTGCTACAACATGTTCACATGAAAATTTATTCTGGAGGGTTAAAAAAGAACCCTTTTTCCCCGCAGTTGGCATTTAGCCCAGTGCTGTACTACAATGAGATGCCAGTGTAGTCCTCCTGGTAATTAATGAATCCAAATGAAGAATTTTTGTGTGCATGGACAGCTATACAATAAAAAGGGCAAAGAAGGGACAGTGTAAATCAGGGAGGGATAAAAAGCAGTAGTCGTAATTTCCTGTGCCTTGAAATCTTAATCCCCACTGTGAAAGGAAATCCTGATTTATAAAATTGTATTTTAACTGTAAAATGAGGGGGCCTCCAGTATACAAACTGCAGGTTATAATACATTTACCATGCAGGTTAGTAAACACAAGTATTTATTTTATTGATTTATTTATTTCAGGTACTTATAGCGCTGTCAATTTACGCAGTGCTTTACATATACTTTGTACATTCACATCAGTCCCTACCCTCAAGGAGCTTACAATCTAAGGTCTCTAACTCACACTCATACATATTAGGGCCAATTTAGACAGGATCTAATTTACCTACCAGCATTGGTGTGTGGGAGGAAACCGGAGTACCCAGAGGAAATCCACACAGGCACAGGGAGAACATGCAAACCCCAAGCAGGTATTGTCGTGGTTGGGATTCGAACCACCGACCCTTTTGCTGCCAGGCGAAAGTGCTATCCACTACACCACTGTGAAGCATAGTAACAAATGTTTGCTCTAGCGGTAATCACAAATAAACTTTTATATTATGCACTGAAGCAAGTTACAATACTAGAGGTGAATTAGAGTAAAAGTATAGCAAGCAAACAATATTGCCATTAAAAAGGGCTCAAAAGTCTCAGTTACTGCAGTTAAAAAAATGTGTAGCGCACATTTTAGAGATCGCCTGTCTCCCTCCTCCGCCTTAAAGTGGTTGTAAACCTCAGACATGAAATATGAACAAAGTATATCCCTCTATAAAGTGTTTTTTCACTTCAGAACACTAAGGCCCCATTCACACCTGTGCGTTTTGTAGCACAGGTGTGAATGGGGGGAAAAAAAAGTCAATGATTCTCTATGGAGATGGTTCACATCTCCACTGCAAAACACCTGAAGCTCAAACAAGTTTTAGAGCTTTTTTTTTTTGGGGTGGATTTGGGCTTTTTTCGTTTTACTTTGGTAACCTTTTGACCTGTACAAAATCGCTGTAAAATCGCGCAACTTTCTGCCTGAAAACGTCACGCTCACGTGTGAATGCAGTGTTAGTGTCATTTTCTGTCTGCTGTTTTGTTCCTCTGCTATCAGCATGAGTCACTTCTGATGGGTTTTCCTGACACCAAGAGATACATGGTGACGGGGAGTGACTTCCAGCTGATTGACAGCCTCAGCTCTGTTTCTGTGTGCTATGTGAAGAGGTAAGGGGTGCAGCTCTCCATCCCATTTTTTTCTAACAGCTCAGACAAGCTTTATAAATTCTAGACTTTGAATGGATGTGGAGAAGAGAAGTCTGCAGGTAAACAGGTAAAACTTGTGTATGAGGATTTGTTTTATCTCTGTGTATCTTGAGGCCAGTCACTCTACTGGATATATATAAGGGTTTACAACCACTTTAATGTATTGATGTGTAGAGTTTGGAGAAAGTGTGCTATTGTTGAATATAGTACAGTTTTTTGCTGCTAAAAACTTCTGCTGAATTTCATGGTTTTGGGACTGTCACTGCTACCAGTATTCTTTCACCTGCCAGCCCCTACGTGGTGGAGTAAGCTTGTTCTGCTCAGAATGCCCAAAGGTTGCAGCATTGAAGTAATGTGGCCAGCCCTTATTATGGCTGTGTGTGGTTGGCTAATGGGAGTTGTAGTTTCATTGTGCATGCCTACATTATCATAATGAAACTTTAGACTTGAGTACACTTCCACTGATTCCCAAGAGAGGAAAGAACGGCTGTTGTTGACATGACCTTTTTTTTTTTTTTTTTTTGTGACATTTTAAGTGATCTCCAGGGAGGTGGGGATTTAGGCACACTTTTTGAATTAGCAACCAGCTTTAGAGGCATAGTCCATATTTTGCAAAAAAAAAAAAAAAAACCCCTAATGTCTGCTTTTTTTTTAAATTTATTTTATTTTTTTATTTTTGCATTGGAGCCTGCAAAAGCAGTGCAACAACAATCAAGACTATTCCACCAGCCACAGGACCATACCAAGTTACGAGTCTGGAGGGAGGTATCAGTGTTGTCACCAGACTTGTGGCCCATTGAGAACAAAGGGTCCCTTTGACTTGGTAGCTTTTTGGATTCCCGTGAGTGAATGATGTGACACGTCAGAGAGGAGCTGGCAGGGAGATAAAGGGAAGTTGCAGTTGGAGGGCGGGGTGTAGACTGTGACCATGTGTTATGTGTTGTAAGAATGTGCAAATATATTGTTTTTTCCACAATTGCTGCGAAAGGCCTAGTACGATCGGGCTCACCAAGGGGCTTGGGGGGGGTTGGTGGGAGGGCGGATGTTGCAAGATCTATGTATATGTAATGTATATGCAACTATTAAACCTATATTTCTTATTTTCAACATACGTGTGAAAAAATATTAAGCAGTGATAATAGTCCACAATCGTGTACATCCAAAAATAAAATAAAAATAAAAAGTCTCTCAATAATAACCATGCATGTCTATTATTTTCCATTCATTTGTGCTGAAAAAAATGTTGTGATCTTCTTTTAAACATGTATGTGCCTATCTCCATTTTGCCAAAACACTCACCTTATAGTTAGACCCAATATTCATTCCGTCCAATGTGCTTTTTCCCTTTTAAGTCAGGTTTACTGTGCCAGGAATGATGCCCTCCTTCACTTCCCACAGGCAGTCTCTGTTTCCGTCCTCCAGAATTTCTCAGTAAAAATGTGCTGGAAGCTCAAAAAAGGATATTACAAATAGTGCTCTCTGTATATGTGTGTGTATATATATATATATATATATATATATATATCTAATAAAATGAAAACTCAACTTTTATAATGCACTATACTGGTGCATTACAGGATACAGGCAGGTATATACAAGGTGTCTAAATCATTTGGCAACTTGTGCATGATGATTGTTAAACAATCGCATGTGCCACTCAAACCCCTTATTGCAGCATCGCTGTAAATTTGACGAATCATGTCAAACGTCTCCCTGGCAGGTTTGCCCAGTTTTTACGCAGAATTTCACATTTGCCCTTTGTCTTCCTGTCCATAATGAAATGGCAGACGGGGTAATGCACGTGGTCAGAAGCACCAGTTGCACAGCTCGCACTCGTGACTGTACGTGCAGCCATGTGCTGCCATCTTATGAAGGTCGGTGCTCTTGTGACTGTACGTGCAGCCATGTGCTGCCATCTTATGAAGGTCTGTGCTCCTTGTGACTGTACGTGCAGCCATGTGCTGCCATCTTATGAAGGTCTGTGCTCCTTGTGACTGTACGTGCAGTCATGTGCTGCCATCTTATGAAGGTCTGTGCTCCTTGTGACTGTACGTGCAGTCATGTGCTGCCATCTGTTCTAAAACTATAGCTAAACAATTACACCAGCACAGGATGGTTCTGTGGGTGTATAGATCAATGGTATAAGATGCCACATCCTAATATCAGAGACGTATATTTTTTGGAATTGAAACATTGACCTTATAGGCACCAGTAGTAAAAACAATATAATTTTATTTGTAACCATTCACACATCTTAATATAAAAACACATAAAAGCATTACTGCAATATCATACAGTTTGGCATTGACATCTCCAACTCCAGGCACTGAGTAGGGTTCTAGATCCTAGTGAACCTGGTAATACTCAGCAAGGCTGGAGTGAATTGCTGTAATACTGTATGAGTTCTACATGTTTCGCGATGTGTGCTTCTTCAGGAGCTTTTTTACATATTCTAAATGAATAAAGAGACATCAGTAAGTTTATGCATGTAAGCAGATGTACAACATATGCATTATTATTGGTATCAATTAGTACAAAAACAGTGTATTAAAGCTGTATCCAGAAACCAAAAACCCAAGGCATGCATGCAATAGGCTGGGGAAAGATGTGGGGATACACCAGCTATCTACAGTATATTGGTAAAACAATAGTGAAAACCCAAAACCAGGGTGGCTGTTAAGTAAACTGAACTAAATGATATAAGGCAGAAATTCCCATAAACAGTGATATTACCGCACCTTATACCAGGGCGTGACAAAAGCCATAGTCCACAACAGGTGCACTACTCAGCAAAAAAGATTGACCCTATCTATGGTCAATATTATTGCCACAATGCAGATGTGTTATAAAACTATTCTCAAAACTTTTTGATACCATCCCACACAAACTGGCTCACTGAAAATGGCGGCTGTAGACTTCCAGTGATTTCATTGGCTCCTCCCATGTAATTGCATCACAGAGTTACGTGACTTCCTCAGGGGATAACTAGTACTACCTCATATTTGTTAATAGAGAACGATCCAGCCCAGGGTGAATTTCAGAATGCAATTAGTTGTTCCCAACACTACATGGGCGTGATAATCATGCTTTCTTAAAATGGTTGTAAACCCATACATTTCCTCCGTTTTAGGTCAGTTAGAAAAACAATTGAAGTTGTTTTGTTAAATCGGTTTAATAAGTGCCAATTTCACTTACAAATATCAGAAATTCAGGCCTGTGCTTTCTTAGGAATGCAATTAGCCCGACCCCAGTATTTGTCTTGGACTACAGAATAATTACTGTCTATATTATAAAGATAAATACATTTGGGATGATTTGAGAAACTTGGCAAAAGACAACTGGGCACAGCTGACACCACACAGTCTGCAAAAAGAATGTGTGTTGTCAGCCCTCAATAGGGAGCCGAGTGCATTTCTGGTAGATCAGCTGGGTCTTTAAAGGGATAAAACATGGAGAAATGTGCATTTATTGCAGGGACATGCTGCATATTTTTTGTCCAGACTTGCGTGTTAAGAAAATATTGGTGCCTATGAATAATTTTGGGTTAAATCCAAAAGAAGCCAGAAGCCACACTTTTTTTTTCCTAGAGAGCATGCTGGTGTGGTTATCATACATTGAGCAGATACTGTATCTGTATTCCTACCAGCAGGTATGAGCTCATACTCCATTCTTCACAATACGCTTCTCACTCACTGTGGTGAATTTGGATTAGATAGATTATGTGTGGGTGGACAATTCTCACAGTCTGTAAACACTCCCCAACACTGTCACATCGGCTTTTGGAAAAGAATTGTAAATTATCTCTGCACATTCATACATTATTGATAAGCTGTGTCCAGCTGCGATAATTAAAAATGTCTTTGTACTATGCACAACAGCTGGTGGTTCTATGACCTGTTTCTTCTGTTCCTTAGTATCTGGCTAAATACATTTTAATTAGAAATAATTATTACTAATGTATGGTATTGTCTATATATGTTGATTGTGTAGTTTAAGGTGAACCTGGTGTGACTAAATTTGCCATTGGCACCATAGCTCAGCTTAGTTGCCAAGTGCCCAAAATAACAAGGATGCTCTGGTATTTAAATATTAAAGTGGAACTTTTGTGAGAATATAATGTCCAGCTAGATCAATTCATGCTGGCCACATTTGTAGGTATAGCTACATAGAACATTAAAAGTAAGTGCCTATGTTTAACATCCAGTATCACAATGTCACCCTGCTCTACACATGCTCATTTGAGCTCTGTTTTAGGCACTTTGCCGAAATTCAGAGCCACTAGAGCAGTGGTTCACAACTCAGGTCCTCAGAACCTGCCAATAGGCCAGATTTTAAGTATTACCTTGGGGAGATGCAGACTAGAATACTGCAATCACTGAGCAGCAAATGCTATCACCTGTGATGTATTTCAATTATCCTGCAAACCTGGTCTATTAGTGGGTCCCGAGGACAGGAGATGAGAACCACTGCACTAGAGGCTAATCTGCTGACAGCCTAAAAATTTACTGCTGCTCAAGGGCTCCAGGCTTCAACAAAATGGCAGCTTCCAGCAAGAAGAAACAGAAACCATTTACAGCACTCACTAATTTTGGTAATATAATTATTAAAGCAGAATGTATATTCCTTGCCAAAGAACATTATTTTTTATGAAGTTATTATGGGTAAAGTTGCGCTTTAACCAACCATCCTTTATGTGAACCTGGCCCCAAACTCTCCTGCCTCTGGCCTGAGTTTTTCCTAACTAATAATGTGGTGTGAGGGCAGGTGGGGCCTAGGATTTCAAAAGGAAGGTGGGTCAATATTTGGTCATCAGGGTATTTACTGAACAGTAGTGAGGTGTGGGAGAGGATGGGGCCTGGGTCTTCACCAGGAAAGCTGGTCAATATTTGTTCATCAGAGTGTCTACTGACCAATAGTGTGGTGTGGGAGCAGATGGAGCCTGAATCTTCACCAGGAAAGCTGGTCTATATTCTCTTACTATGGTTACTAACTAATAAATATCAACTACCCTTCCTTGACACAAACCTGGCCCTACAGTCTCCTTTCTCTGGCCTGTTTGTACTGGGAGCAGATAGGACCTGGGTCTTCAACCCAACGATTAATATTCGCTCATCAGAATTTCTGAGGCTTGAGGGGGCTCTGTTGTCAGCTGTATGTTAACCATGGTAGTTAAGAAACTTTGATGTAATTTCAAGTTCACTTTTGATGTTTGGCTTTTATTGAAATTTTCATGGCCGTGAAGTTGAAAATAATGTGTTACTGTATTGTAAAGCACTAGTTGAAAATGTGTCAAAGATGAATAGAATAGGAAATTATGTAACTGCCAGCCACAGTTTAGCCACTGTGCCTTCTTGTGTCACTCATGCTAATGGTAGAAGTGGAAGTGGGTGGCAGGGAGCCCGCAAGGAGGAGGAAGGATGTGTAAGAAAGGAGGAAGAGAGTGATTTTCTAGGCAAATCTTTGATAAATATATGTTGTAACTGATAATCAATGAAGAACTCGTTTTTACTTTGCTTTGTGTACAGTAAAGTCTGTGTTCTACAGAACATGGACTCTACATAATGCAGAGTTCAATACACGTGTTTGAATTATGCAACAGTTGCATAAAAGCAATCCTATCAACATGCAGCCCTACAAGACACATGTTAAGGACAACTTCTTCAAAAGTCCACAAAAACAAAATATCAGTAACTCAGTAATAAATCCTATATAATTGTAACTCATAATTGAAGACTTCATACACAATATACATCAAAATGCATGGTGAAATGTTCATCACAGCACATAGGATTGAAACTTGTGCATGATAAAAGAGCAAGCTTCAAAAATATATATATATTCCAGTGCAATTGTGAAATCTTGAAAAGAAGTGAAAATCCATGTGCAATAGTCCCAAACCACCTTGAAATCAAGTGTGCCAGTTCCCTTACCAAATGGTAACAATCTCCAAATAATAACAGATCAACAACCTGGAAACTATCCAATCAAGGGTCACCAAACGGAATACTGCAGACTCAAGAGTCTCCAGGTTCCTCCACTGGTTATCCAAATACCATTTCTCAGAATAGGGATATATGTATGAAAGTGCGAAGGACCATAGAATAGTAATGCTTAAGACCACGTCATTTTATTAAAAGCAAATCTACTCAAATTTAAGGCATCTCGTAGGCAAAAAGCACCACATTAGCAGGTGTGTAACATCATGAGCCACTGGCCTCACTCTACGCATGTTTCATCTGTTCAATGGACATAATGAGCCACTGGATTCACCCTACACGCGTTTCGTCTGTACAACGGATAAAATTTTGCATGGCAAACCCAGGATTCGAACTCAGGTTTGCAAGGACAGCTGGCTCATACATTAGTAGAATTTAATTCAAAATTTTTCATTTTAAGAATGTTTGTTTGATTTTCTATTCATCAGTGGGGCCAAATCAATGTTCGTTTTTCTTTAAAAAAAAAAAACAACAAAAAACACGTTTCTAACCCTGTATTTGGTTTTCTATTGGGAAACTACATTCATTTCAAAATCAAATGGTAAAAGCAAGCAAAATGTTTAAGTACCTTTTTGAATGATATTCATCAAGTCATTAGTATGCAAGTTCTCAGTCATTTCCAGCCTGCTCTGGCTGCTTGTACCTGTAAGGAGTGCGAATGGATGGGTGTCCCTAATAGGACCCCACAAGGGATAGGAGTAATCCGTAAACAGGAAGCTGGGTGCAGCGATCATGATGGTGGACAAAAGAAATGGCTTTAACAGATGCAAGATGGGCAAGTAGCCTGCAATGTAAGTGGTGACATCTGCAGCAGAATGGGATAAGAAAAATGTAAACTGTCTGTGTAGTTCTAAACTTAGTTCCCCTTTTGCTGGCTCGCCGATCACAATAATCAGTTGTACGTGTAAAGCTTGCTGTAGATGGGTCAAGATTTGGCCGGTTCAGCAGGGAGGTAGGACTTTTTACCCTGTTCAACCATCGATCGTTAGATTATCTTTTTTTGAAAGGACTTGTTGGAAAATTTCTCTTGATCAGTCGGCTGCAGCTGCTGACCAGTGTATTCTGATAGTGGAGAATCCCACTGTTAGAATACAGTACCCCAACAGGCAAATAGCCCAACAGGGAGGATTCCTCTATCCACTTTGCTTGTGGGGATCTGGCTTTTTTTTTTTTTTTTTTTTTTTAATTGGCACACTGGCTGAACAAAGAAAACAAATCCTCTATGGTCAGCCAAATAGTCATATAACTATCCCTGAGGAGGACAATAGGTAAAATATGGCATACTTAGTATCTACAGTTGTGCTTATAAGTTTACATACTCTGGCAGAATTTATGATTTGTTGGCCATTTTTCAGAGAATATGAATGATAACACAAAAACATTTCTTTCACTCATGGTTAGTGTTTGGCTGAAGCCATTTATTCTCAATCAACTGTTTACTCTTTTTAAATCATAATGACAACAGAAACTACACAAATTACCCTGGTCAAATATTTACATACTCTAATGATTTTGGCCTGATAACATGCACACAAGTTGACACAAAGGGGTTTGAATGGCTATAAAAGGTAACCATCCTCACCTGTGATCTGTTTGCTTGTAATCAGTGTGGTGTGTATAAAAGGTCAATGAGTTTCTGGACTTCTGGGGTCATTGGGAACGCAAAAGAATTGTCAAAGGATGTGCGGGAAAAGGTATTTGAACTGTATAAAACAGGAAAGGGATATAAGAAGATATCCAAGGAATTGAGAATGCCAATCAGCAGTGTTCAAACTCTAATCAAGAAGTGGAAAATGAGGGCTTCTGTTGAAACCAAAACACGGTCAGGTAGACCAACTAATGTTTCAACCACAACTGCCAGGAAAAGAGTTTGGGATGCAAAGAAAAACACACAAATAACTTCAGGGCTCTCAGAAAACATGCAGTGTGGTGTAATTTGTCATTTGGAGTGATGAGCACAAAATTGAGCTTTTTGGCCACCACCATAAACGCTTTTTGGTGAAGGGTCAACAAGGCCTTTGAAACACAGTGGTGGATCACTGAGGTTTTGGGTATGGTGAGCTACAAAGGCACAGGGAATTTGGTCAAAATTGATGTCAAGATAAATGCAGTATGTTATCACAAGAAAATTCTGGAAGAACATTTGAATTCATCAGTCAGGAAGCTGCGCATGGGACGTACTTGGACATTCCAACATGACAATGATCCAAAACACAAGGCCTAGTCGACCTGTCATTGGCTACAGCAGAATGAAGTGAAGGTTCTGGAGTGGCCATTTCAGTCTCCTGACCTCAATATCATTGAGCCACTCTGGGGAGATCTCAAATGCTTTACCATCTGAGAAGATAAAGAGCCTCCTCCACTAATACCGCAAAATAATTCAAGCTGTTATTGATGTTAAAGGGGGCAATACACGGTATTAAGACCTGGGGTATGTAAACTTTAGATCAGGGTCATTTGGGTAGTTTCTGTTGTCCTTATGATTTAACCAGTTCCCTATTGAGTCATTGTGAAATGACGTCGGCAGGAACTGCTCGTCGATCCGGGCCGACGTCATATGACGTCGGCTGCTTCCAGGGGCCCGCAAAGTCACAGACCATCAGAGTACCCGAGTACCTGTCACCTGCCCATCTGAGCATCCGAGTACCTGTCACCATCCCATCTGAGTACCCGAGTACCTGTCACCTGCCCATCTCAGTACCCGAGTATCTGTCACCAGACCATCAGAGTACCCGAGTACCTGTCACCTGCCTATCTGAGTACCCGAGTACCTGTCACCTGCCCATCAGTGTACCCGAGTACCTGTCACCTGCCCATCAGAGTGCCTGTCACCAGCCCATCTGAGTACCCAAGTACCTGTATCCAGCCCATCGGAGTACCCGAGTACCTGTCACCAGCCCGGCAAAGTACCCGAGTACCTGTCACCTGCCCATTAGAGTACCCAAGTACCTGTCACCAGCCCATCAGCATACCCGAGTACCTGTCACCTGCCCACCTGAGTACCCGAGTACCTGTCACCTGCACACCTGAGTACCCGAGTACCTGTCACCAGCCCATCAGAGTACCCGAGTACCTGTCACCTGCCCTTCAGATTACCCGAGTACCTGTCACCAACCCATCTGAGTAACCGAGTACCTATCTGCAGCCCATCAGAGTACCCAAGTACCTTTTACCAATCCATCAGATTACCCGAGTACCTATCTGCAGCCCAGCAGAATACCCGAGTACCTATCTGCAGCCCATGCCTCATAGAATATACGTTGGGGTGTTTGCTTTCCAAAATGGGGTCATTTTGGGGGTAATTCCACTGTCCTGGTGCCCCGGGTCCTTCAAAAGTGTGATGGGTATAAATGAAATTTTATGTATAATTTATGCTCCTAGAACGCCTGACGGTGCTCCCTGTGTGTTCGGCCTCTGTATGTGGCCAGGGTATGAAAAAGTCTCACACATGTGGTATCGACATACTCGGGACGAGTAGCAGAATATATTTTGGGGGGTAATTTTTGCTATGTGCATGCTATGTTTTAGAAATATCTTATAAATTGACCACTTTGTGTAAAAATAAAAGCGTTTTCATTTTCTTTCCACGTTTTTCGAAGACTTGTGAAAAAAAATGAACCATTCAAAAGACTCATAATGCCTCATAGATTATACGTTGGGGTGTTTGCTTTCCAAAATTGAGTCATTTTGTTGGTAATTCCATTGTCCTGGTGCTCCAGGGCCTTCAAAAGTATAATGGGTCTTTAGGAAATTAGATGTGAAATTTCTGCTCCTAGAATGCCTGATGGTGCTTCCTGCATGTTGGACCTCTCTATGTGGCCAGGCTGTGAGTCTCACACATGTGGTATCGCCATACTCGGGGACAGTAGCAGAATGTATTTTGGGGTGTAATTGGAAGTATGCATATGCTGTGTGTGAGAAATAACTTGTTATGACAATTTTGTGCAAAAAAAAAAAAAATTATAATTTCTTAATTTTCCCAAGAATTGTGGGAAAAAAGTACAACTTCAAAAAACTCGCCATGCCTCTTTTAAATGCCTTGGAATGTCTACTTTTTAAAATGGGGTCATTTGGGGGGTATTTGTACTTTCCTGGCTTGTTATGGCCCGTACACATGATCCGAAAATCGTATGAAAAATATCGCATACGATGCGATCGTACGATAATCGGATCGTTACTACACAGCTTGAGAGCCGATCATGACAGTTCATCAGATAATATTCGATCGGACAAGCATGAAAATTTTGATCGCATGGTGCCCGATCGTACGATTTTCGTTTAATCAGTACAGTTGTCGTCCGACAATACAATACAAATACACTACAACACATGACATCCCTTCCGATTTTTTTATTCTGTCGTACGAGAATATTTGTGACTTTAGTACACTCTTCCGATTCGATCTGAGATTAGCATGCAAAAAACAAACGGACGATCTGTCGTCCGATTTTCGGATCGTGTGTACGGGGCATTAGGGTCTCAAGAAATGGGATAGGCCATCAGTGCATCAGGTGTGATCAATTTTCAATGATTTGCACCATAGTTTGTAGACTCTATAACTTTCACACAGACCAAATAATATACACTTATTTGGGTTATTTTTACCAAAGATAGGTAGCAGTATAGGTTTTGGCCCAAATTTATGAACAAAAATTACTACTTTGCAAAATTTTATCACAGAAACTAAAAAAAGTGTTTTTTTTTTTTTTCAAAATTTTCACACTTTTTTCAATTATGTCGCAAAAAATAAAAAACCCAGGGGTTCTTAAATACCACCAAAAGAAAGCTCTATTTGTGTGAAAAAAAAATGATAAAAATTTTGTTTGGGTACAGTGTAGCATGAGAGAGTAATTGTCATTCAAAGTGTGAGAGCGCTGAAAGCTGAAAATTGGTCTGGGCAGGAAGGGGGTATAAACGTCTGGTATTGAAGTGGTTAAAAAGAATAACACAGTTGATTGATAATAAATGGCTTCAGCCAAACACTAACCATGAGTGAAAGAAAAGTTTGTGTTCTCATTCATATTCTCTGAAAAATGGCCAAGAAATCATAAATTCTGCCTGGGTATGTAAACTTATGTGCACAACTGTATATAAAACTTCTCTAGCTGGTGCTGCACATCATTTATTTGATATATGTATAGCACCATCTAGCAGAAGGAGACAAAAACAGGTAATGACATGTACATTGGATGGGATTCAAGATGGCCAGTTTCCATATTTATCTTGGGGTTTTTTTTTTTTTTTTTTTTTTTAATTTGGAACCGGCAGCAATGTTGCACATGCAATAAGGGGTAGCGAAGCATACAATCTCTGTTTTTAAAAATGTTCTGTATCTTCGTAACTATTAAGTGGATCCTAGAAACAGTAAAGTATTTAAAATTGTTTTTTTAATTGGACAGTGCCCAGAATTATATAGTGAAAGAACTGCAAGGCTAAGGAACTGCACAATGCATGTATGTCCGTCCTAAATTGCACTCAGTCCAGTCTAAATAAAAATGAATAGATGCTTTTATTTAAGATCTAATAAACATATGATTCTCCTCTCTATCAGTGTGGCTTAAATACTACTACAGCACAGACAGCAGCTACATCAGTCTGTAATGGAAACAGTTTGTTTGGGCCATCCTGTTCCAAACAAACTATTTAGAGTAATATTAAAGCCAATCCCCCTCCCCCCATACTGTAAGGGGTAAATGCATGATATGTCTGGGGGAGTTAATGGGATTGTACACCCCATTAACACCCATCATACCATAAGAACATACCTAAATAATAAAAGAAACACACAACAAGGATTGTGGAAAAGTTTAGGCCGCGGCCCCTTTATTGGGTTTAAATCAATTTTAATTATGAAATTAACTTTAACCTTTTAACCGCTTCCCGACCGCGCGCCGTCTTTTCACGGCGGCAGTCGGGGAGCTGGGCGCGAATCGACGTAAATAGGCGGTGATTCGCATTTTGCCCACCAGGGGGCGCGTGCGCGCGCCGCACTCCTGAGGAGTGTGCCCGCGGCTCGGGCGGACCCGATGTCCGCCGGCGAGCCGCGATGAGCGGCTACAGGGAAAAGAACGGGGAACCGCCGATGTAAACACGGCGGTTCCCCGCCCTGTCAGTGGGGCATGAGAGATCTACTGATCCCTGTCACTGGGATCAGTTAGATCTCTCATGCCCATGTTAGCCCAACCCCCCCACAGTAAGAACACACCCAGGGAACACACTTAACCCCTAGCTCCCCCCCCCCAGGTTAACCCCTTCACTGCCAATGACATTTATACAGTAATCAGTGGACATTTAAATTTCTGATCGCTGAATAAATGTCATTGGTCCCAAAAAAGTGTCAAAAATGTCCGACATGTCCGCCCCAATATCGCATTACCGCTAAAAATCGCAGATCGCCGCCATTACTAGTAAAAAATAAAAAAAAAATAAAAACCCCAGAAATTAATTCTCATCATCCGTAAACGCGGCCACTTTTGCGCAAACCAATCAATAAACGCAGATTGCGATTTTTTTTTATGGCAAATATGAGGAATTATATAAATCGGCCAAAAACAGTGAAAAAAAATGTTTTTTTATATTTTTTTTTTATTTGAATTTTAGCAAAAAGTAAGAAATTTGGGTTTTTTTGCAAAATGGTCGCTCTTCTTTTGTTTATAGCGGCGATCAGAAATGATGCAGAGGCGATCAAATACCACCAAAAGAAAGCTCTATTTGTGGGGAAAAAAGGACGCAAATTTTGTTTGGGTACAACGTCGCACGACCGCGCAATTGTCCGTTAAAGCGACGCAGCTCCCAATCGCAAAAAGTGCTCTGGTCCTAAAGCTGCAAAACCTTCCGGGGCTGAAGTGGTTAATACCAAACAGAATCGCTGTTAACCATTAACAGCCCAACATGCTAAGACTCAAGCAGCAATATCTTATACCAACCAAATAACAGTTTACCAAACACTGTCCACCCACAAAGTGGACGACATTACCCAAAAAGATAGACCTTCAATATCAAATAGAACTGTTATTAACCAATACCAACATGCTTCCAAACAGCAATATCTTAACCTAGTAACCAGCGTACCAATCACTGTCCACCCACAAAGTGGGCGACACATCCCACATAAAGTTGGACCGCGACGAGGGGCAATAACAAAGGGGAGGGAGGGTGGGAGAGCAGGTCAAAAGAGTGCAGAGGTGAGTCCAGCTGAAAGACCTGAGGTAAATGCTGACTCCGCCCAGTAACCGGAGAGGATGTAAGTAAAAGGTTACACTCATTGGTTAGATGTTTCCCGCCAAAGGATTTGTCACCAATCCAGTGCTCAGCAGCTGAGGTAAATCTTCCTAGCAAAAGCAGGCAGCTTGTACTTAACAATCATCATAGTCCTCTACTAAGAGTAAAATGTATTTATAAAACAAATGGGTGTCAGTGATGACAATCCCATGGGGCCACTCCTCTATTTTATTATTTTGTGGCCCTGACATACTTGCTTTACTTCTGGCTGCAGCAGGGCCCACTCCAGTGCTGTGACTGGTGCCAGGCAGCCTGTCCTGTGACCAGCTCTGCTCACACTCAAGCCACCTTTTATGTACATTACAGGGTACAAACATTAAACCCTTGCAAAACAGGGGCCCAAGGCCCACTGCAATGGTGAACTTTTTTAAATTCCTGACGTTGGGCATAGAAAAACCAGAACTGTACTGAGACCTTTGAGATACTTGGTGTGTACAGAAATCCTCAATAAAAATGATTTGTTTTTATCTAATAAAGAGATTAAAAGATAGTATTTTACCTTTAGTTCACACAAATGTGATTTGGCATGCAGTTCAAAATCACATGACAAGTTGCGGCAATGGAACCATTCAAATCATTGCGACTTAGAAAAAGGTTCCTGCACTACTTTTGTGCGATTTCATTGCGGCTTGCATTGACTTCTGTTAAATGAAGCCGCAATGAAATCACACCTCAAAATCACAATGATCTGTAATTTTGAAATTGCGCTGATGTAGCGCAATTTCAAAGCCTCACTCCTGTAAACCAGGGCTTCGGTACAATTTTATCAAAAGTATGCAGCCCTCAAGATCATTATAAAGTAAAAAGACTTTTATAGGTGATGTTTAAAAAATATATATGTAGTTTTTAGAATTATTTTGATGATGTGCTTTTCTTACATGGCATTATAGATAAACCTTTGCCTTTCGAGAAAAGACTGCACCCTTCTCACCATGAAAATTTTTAATAAATTCATGAAATATTCCATGCTCTTATATAGGAGGATATGGTGCTATCATATAGGGAATGCTGCCGTAGCACCCTCTACCTTTTAGGTAGGTGCTAGTGTGAGGATTTTTGTTAGGTTTGGTTAGGTGAGGTAAATTTGGTCAGACCTGACTGGAAGTCAGGCCTGATTGTTTTGATTCTGGGCTGGGAGTGGCTCAGGGGGTGGCTGGTGACTCACAGGCAGCATCACTAGAACTTCCCCTTTCTTTCCAGAGGCTTCTAGAGTGTTCTAAAAGGAGAAAGGAGGGGAAGGGAAGATGGAGTTGTCTGGGGTGTTTGGGGAGCCCTGACCAATTCCCAATCTGGATTGGCAGGGGGCAGGCCTTCTCAAATACCCAGGGTCAACCCAGCTGGGTGGAAGAGATGGAGATTGTGTAGTACGGAGGCTGTCGGGGCCTTGAGGGAGCCCCTAGTCTGGGGGGGGGGGGTGACCTCGGCCTGGGAGAGCTCAGGTGCATCAATGAGGAGAGTGAGATCCTGGAGGAGAGGCACAAGGTAGGGAGCGGGAGAGAGTACTGCCGGAGAGATCTCCAGGAGAGGAACTACAAGTGTCAGGTGTCGGTGAGTGATGCACACCCTGGAAAGCTGGAAGAGGCACACCGGAGCAGATTGGGGTGAGAGACAGTCTGAGGAGGGTGCAAGAGCCAGTTGGGACTGTGGTGTCACTGTGGCAGTGGAGAGGGCCGTTACAGCCAGGAGGGCTGGCAAGGCCTAGAAGAAGATGGGCTGGGAGCAGTAATCCATTAGGCTAGCTAGCGCACTATGTACTTTGCTACACTTTGGGGGGCCCGCGGCCCCTGCCTGTAATGGGCGGCTTAGAGGCTGTACTAAAGCAACAGCAGGCCTCACCATGTGCTAGCTAAGCCCGAAAGCAAGTTTTGTGCAGGATAGAGGAACAGGAGTTTATTAATAAGCAAGTGTGTGCTGGAGGAAGAGAAGGAGTGTATATACAGGACGTGTATATACAGTCAGGTCCATAAATATTGGGACATCGACACAATTCTAATCTTTTTGGCTCTATACACCACCACAATGGATTTGAAATGAAACAAACAAGATGTGCTTTAACTGCAGACTTTCAGCTTTAATTTCAGGGTATTTACATCCAAATCAGGTGAACAGTGTAGGAATTACAACAGTTTGTATATGTGCCTTCCACTTTGTAAGGGACCAAAAGTAATGGGACAATTGGCTGCTCAGCTGTTCCATGGCCAGGTGTGTGTTATTCCCTGATTATCCCATTTACAAGGAGCAGATAAAAGGTCCAGAGTTCATTTCAAGTGTGCTATTTGCATTTGGAATCTGTTGCTGTCAACTCTCAATATGAGATCCAAAGAGCTGCCACTATCAGTGAAGCAAGCCATCATTGGGCTGAAAAAACAAAACAAACCCATCAGAGAGATCGCAAAAACATTAGGTGCGGCCAAATCAACTGTTTGGAACATCTTTAAAAAGAAAGCGCACCGGTGAGCTCAGCAACACCAAAAGACCCGGAAGACCACGGAAAACAACTGTGGTGGATGACCGAAGAATTCTTTCCCTGGTGAAGAAAACACCCTTCACAACAGTTGGCCAAATCAAGAACACTCTCCAGGAGGTAGGTGTATGTGTGTCAAAGTCAACAATCAAGAGACGACTCCACCAGAGTGAATACAGGGGGTTCACCACAACATGTAAACCATTGGTGAGCCTCAAAAACAGGAAGGCCAGATTAGCGTTTGCCAAACAACATCTAAAAAAGCCTTCACAGTTCTGGAACAACATCCTATGGACAGATGAGACCAAGATCAACTTGTACCAGAGTGATGGGAAGAGAAGAGTATGGAGAAGGAAACGGACTGCTCATGATCCAAAGCATACAACCTCATCAGTGAAGCATGGTGGTGGTAGTGTCATGGCGTGGGCTTGTATGGCTGCCAATGGAACTGGTTCTCTTGTATTTATTGATGATGTGACTGCTGACAAAAGCAGCAGGATCAATTCTGAAGTGTTTCGGGCAATATTATCTGCTCATATTCAGCCAAATGCTTCAGAACTCATTGGACGGCGCTTCACAGTGCAGATGGGCAATGACCCTAAGCATACTGCGAAAGCAACCAAAGAGCAACTTAAAAAATTAAGGGGAAGAAGTGGAATGTTATGCAATGACCAAGTCAATCACCTGACCTGAATCCGACTGAGCATGCATTTCACTTGCTGAAGACAAAACTGAAGGGAAAATGCCCCGAGAACAAGCAGGAACTGAAGACAGTTGCAGTAGAGGCCTGGCAGAGCATCACCAGGGATGAAACCCAGCGTCTGGTGATGTCTATGTGTTCCAGACTTCAGGTTGTAATTGACTGCAAAGGATTTGCAACCAAGTATTAAAAAGTGAAAGTTTGATTTATGATTGTTAATCTGTCCCATTACTCCCTTACAAAGTGGGAGGCACATATACAAACTGTTGTAATTCCTACACCTGATTTGGATGTAAATACCCTCAAATTAAAGCTGAAAGTCTGCAGTTAAAGCACATCTTGTTTGTTTCATTTCAAATCCATTGTGGTGGTGTATAGAGCAAAAAAGATTAGAATTGTGTCAATGTCCCAATATTTATGGACCTGACTGTAGATGGTCTGGTTCAAGTTCGAATCCAATTCACTGGGCATCTCATAACATCCCAATCCCTATATCTAAGTTTAATCCCCCAATAAAAAAAAAAAAAACACAAGTACCCGCTTGTTCTTCATAACTCCGGATGAAAGGAAACCGTGTGATTGAGGGTGCAGTGCGCATGCGCAGATGACATCACTGGCTGCTACTAAATATCTTCGAAATGGTGCACGTTTAGGAGATATTTGCTGTACCTACAGGTAAGCCTTATGGCTTACCTGTAGGTATAAATAGAAGAGAGGACTTTACTACCACCCTAAGATATGCCCCCTTCCCTCCTGTACCACACTGAACCACATGCCTCCTACATGGGAAAAGTACCCCCTTGACCCATGTTGATGAGGAGAAGGGTCTCTTCTCCACAACCCTGGTCTGGTGGTTGTGGGGGATCTGTAGAGGGAGACTTATAATAATCTGGATGTCCCCTTTAACATAAGAGGGCGCCCGGTTATACATTCCTGGGGCCTGTGTATTGCAAGGGTTAAATGTTTACTATTATTCCTGCAGATTTAGTTACATGTCCACTGTAATTACATTAGACAAGAAGTGATTATTTTATGCTGTCTTACACTGTAGATATGAAAATAGTTTTTTTCATAAAGAAATGATAGACGTGTGATTTGCTTAGCAAGCTCCTGTACTTCCTGTACACATTGGAATGTGTTTATGCTTGGGGCACCATTTCAGTTTTATGACTTTACTCCTCTTTTATGATCATCCTTTAGTAATTGGTCTTCTGTGCACATTTTGTTGAATTCTGTTTACACACGAGACACAAAATATGACAAAATGAAAGCTGTTGCTTGTGTAATCTCACAATTAATAAGTTGACATGCATGTTGACCTTACATCTGTTACCAAAGACCATGCTGGCAAGGATGTACCATTGATTTACTTACAGAGGAACTGCAGTCTGCTCACATAATTTGTAATAAAAACCTCTTTGCCATTCTGAAGCTTCCCTCCAACCACTTTGCATATTATTTTATATATGCTGTGTTGCTGTACTTGCCAAATATGCTGCAGAAATCTCCCTCCACTAAGTCTGGCTGCAACCATTTTAACTGTGGGCAGCCGAAGCTGCTGCCTGTTCACTTCCTGGATTTACACAGACACCCAGAGGCACACCTCCAGCTCTGCAGTCCTGCAGCTCTCATTGGCCCTCTTATGACTCATACCCCCTCCCTTCCTGTCAAACTCTCACCAGAATAAGAGAGAGAGAGAGAGAGCTGTGCATGATGTCAAACATCTAGGCTTTTTCCCAGCCAAGAAACAGGAAGTGGGCTGTATAAGGTATTTACTGGCAGAAAAAAAATGTTTTACTATCCAAAGCTAAACAACAACGGCAGAGGATTTCATAGATGGAAAGATGAAAAATGACTGAAGTTGCACTTTAATCTGACGTGGGTATATGAGTGGGGGCTTCTCCATTTTCATTGAAACGTTTGCTGGTTCATGTCACATGTTTGTGAAAAACAGACGGATGTAACTTCATTTGTGTTCACCAAAACATACAGTGCCCACTCCAATATGTATTTGCACTTGGAATTTGATCTTTGTTTAATTGCTTGCTGTACTAAGAGAACTGTTTAGGCCAGACCAACAATTTTGAAAAAAAACCCCACACAAAAACAGTATTTATTTTTTTTCTTTCTGCTATAAAACATATCCAATAAAAAGAAATGTAAAAAAATACAATTTCTCCCATCAGTTTAGGCCAAAATGTATTCAGCTACATATTTTTGGTAAAAAAATCCCAATAAGCTTATATTGATTGGTATGCATAAAAGTTATTGCGTCTACAAAATATGGGACATTTTTATGGAATTTTTATTTATTTTTTACTAGTAATGGCGTGATTATGGACTTATAGTGGGACTGCGATATTGCGGCGGACAGTCGGGACACTAACTGACACTTTTTGTGTTTTAAAAATATTTGATTGAAAAGCAATTTTCAGATTGTTACAACATGGGTTGTATAGTACATTACATCAGAAGTCTAAAACTACATAGCTTGGAATAACAGCATGAACTGGTGATAGTGTCGAACAGGGCTTAAGTGGAATCAACATCTTATGCATACTCTAAACTGGTGCTCTCTTTAGTGTATCAATGCTTTTGCAGTTTGTGGTTAAACCCAGTCCGACTGTGCGTGATTGGAGATGGGCATACATTTTTATAAGGGCCCCTGGGATGTTGGGTAGATTTCTAGCTGATGTGGATCAGAGGGAAGAGAGACGGCTCGCGCCCATCCTCTCCGTTCCCTCCAATCTTTCCTACGGCCAGTGTAAGCAGGAAGAGACCTGTGGGGGCTGGGGAGGGGAAGAGGAAGACCGTGAAGGGGGGTGTAAGAAAGGGGAATTTTTTTTTTTTTTTTGTGCAAGGTGAGCCAAGTTTGGGAGGGCAGAAGAGCCTCCCAGCTCTCCCTCTAGTCACCCGTGACCAGGGTGTAAATCCTTTTGAGTCTCTTTGTTTATCCAGGTGTTATTGTAAGGGGTGTGATTTGCTATTCTAAAATTTTTAGTAATTTTCTGGTATCGGATCCTGACATGTCTGCGATTTCTGAAACATAAGCCACGTATCCCATGTATTCGTATATACAGTCCTTCTGTCCATTGAGGAATGAATCAATCCCTCCACTTTTCCTATTCAATTGATGCAGTGGGTCTATTCCTTCATGGAAGGGAGTGAGTCAGATCTCCATTCTAGCAGCATTAATCATGTGCATTGCAATCTACTTGAAATACTTAATTTTTGGGTATACCGGATATGTGTAGAAGGTACGGCGCTGGTGTCAATTCCAAGGGGCGTGAGGCTCTAGCGTTACTTCATGTACCTTGCGCCAATAAGGCTGAATTCTTTTGCACTCCCACCATATATGAATGAATGTGCCTTTTCCTGTGTCCCATCTCCAGCACCTGTCATTAACTGAAGGGATGAATTTGTTGATCAGATCAGGCGTTCTATACCATCTGGTGGCTATTTTGTACCCGTTTTCTTGCATCTGCACATTTTATGGAATCCTTATGGATATATAGGTAGATTCGATCCCAGGTATCTTCCTCTATTTCCCTATCCAGAGTAGGCTCCCAGAACGCCTGGACTGATCTCGAGGGGTTGTGTGTCTCAGCAAATAGGGAAGCATAAAGGATTGAGATCACATGACTTTGGGGGGGTGATTGGGTACACAGTGATTCAAAGGTCTAGTATATATACCTCTACTATCTGGGTGATCTAAGAGATGTCGCAGTTGGATCAAACTCCAAAAGGGGAACTTATTTGTGTTGGATATCTCTGCTAGGTCACTCTGACGTAAGAATTTCTCCCTGCGAAAAAAGTGTTTGACACTTTTTTAGTGACTAGTGACACCAATACAGTTATCAATGCTAAAAATATGCACTGTCGCTGTACTAATAACACTGGCTGGGAAGGTGTAAACATCAGGGGGGATCAAAGGGTTAAATGTATGCCTAGCCTGTACTAAACTGTGGGAGGTGCTTGTACTAGAGCAGTGGTCTCCAAACTGTGGCCTGGGGGCCATATGTGGCCCTTTGTTTGCCTTTATCTGGCTCTTGGGGCACTTTTTCACCAATCAACACCAATGATGGGGCACTATTCCCCCTACTGATATTATCAAAAGTGCACTCTCCTTCCACTGATACCAAGAATGGGGCACTATTCTTCCAACTGATACCAACAATGGGGCACTTATCCTCCATTTCTCCCATTAAAACCAATGTTGGTGCTCCAGTCCGACCCCCTAAAGCCTGAAGGACAGTTAATTGGCCCTTTTCTTAGAAAGTTTGGAGACCCCTGTACTAGAGGAAGGCAGAGATCCATGTTCCTGCTTCTCAGGAAACACAGGATTAATGTTTTCTCCGCTGACAGAATGGCAGTCTGTCTTGTTTACATAGACAGACTGCTGTTCTGCCTGTGCGGGTGGCGGCAGATATCGAGTCCATGGTACCTGTTGATCGGTTCCTGCTGGGAATAATCACCTGCTGCGTGCCCCCAACCCGGAAGTTCTGGGTCCCTTATTAGGTACATGATCCAGTGCAGGAGAGCCACCTTGCTGCCGTATATATACAGTATACGGTTGTCAAATGATAAAACTGAATGCGTTGCTTTACAAGGTGATCGTTTACAATCACTTTAATTGAACAAGCTGAAGTTTGAAGCTGATTGGTTACTATACACACCTGCACCAGATTCTGAATGCTCTAGTTTTAGTAAATCAACACCAGAATGTACTAATGCTAGAGGATCATGAACATGAGAGCCAGAAACCTAGAATTTTCTCCCTGTAATTTATTTCAATAGTTTTTATTTTCATCTTTGGAACAGGTACGTAGTGAATGAAAATGAAACCTCTTGTCTGAATAATGTGCTCCAACCTTCTCTATGCAGTCCTATGCACAGTAAGCCCTGGTTCCCATTGATGCTACTTTGAAATCACTTCTACTTTACTTGAAGCCGCACGATTTCAAAGTAGCAAGGTCAGCGCGATTTCAGGTGCTACTTGATAGACATCTATGGGGCTTCATGCACAGATGTCTATTGATATCACACCTGAAATCAGCAAAAGTAGTGCAGGTACTACTTTTGCAAATCGGTGCGGTGCTGAAAAATCAGTGTCGCACTGATTGGAACAGTGCCATTGCTTCCAATAGGCAGCGGTTTGTCATGTTCCAAATTGATCCAATGTGAACCTAAGCTAAAATGAACTTTTCTGAACGTGTTTATTGTTGAGTAGTCTGAGCTTGGATTTCTCTTCTAGTTTCGTGAACCATTAGTCCTCATGCACACTTGGCGTTTTTTACAGCTGCTGTTTTTGGCTTCAGGTGTTTTTTTTTCTGCAGCCAGTGAACTCTCCAGCATGTTATCCTATGTGTTCATGCACACATTTGCTTTTATCAGCAATTTTTGGCAGGGGTGTTTTCTGGATGGAAAAAACCCACAGAACTAGTGTGTTGGAAGAGGAGTTTTTCAGCTGTAAAACTCTAAAAAAAAAACAAAAAAAAAAAAGACGGTTCTGCGTTTTTTTATGAGCGTTTTTGAGCCATAACCTTTTTTGGGAGTATAGGTTTGCTAAAAAACACAAACATTAAAAATATGCTAATGCAAAAACTCTGTAAAACAAGTCAAAACTTGCGTTTTTAACGTGGCACAAGCTATTGACGATTTTATAATGTCCAGCGTGTATGAGGCTTAGTTGCCATGCACCTGTGATTTGCTTTCCCAGATTTGGGTTAAGGAGAAGTCGTTACAACTCCTTATAAGGTTGGGATTAGGGCTTAAGGCCCTTTTCACACGATCGGACCGCTCAAATCCGTCTGTCAGTTTTTCAGATGGATCCGAGCGGGCCACCCATACACCTCTATGGGCAGTCGGATGTCAGCGGAGATGTGTCCACTGACATCCGATCCGACATGATCTGCTCAAAATAGACATATGGGTGATATGTTCACCCATCCGACTAGCGGATCGGATTGGATGGGATCAAATGGAAACAGACAGGTGGATCAGTTTCCATCTGATCTCCCCATAGAGGAGAGTGGGGAGCTGACAGGTCTGTCCCTGCACAGAGTGCAGAGACGGAGCTGTCATCCGCCAGCTCAGCGGAGATCATCGGAGCGATCTCCCGCTAAGCTGGCGGACCTCTCTGAGCGGATCTGCTCAGTGTGAAAGGGGCCTTAGTTTGTAGAGAACATGGACAGTGGACATGTGATCTGTGTTGCAGTGGTCACCACAACTGAGCAGTTAAAGAGGAACTTCACCCTCCCAATGAAAATCTCATTCTTCTTTGCACTCAGTCACTGTTTATTTCCCGCATTCTATGAATGGAGGAAGTAATGCCTCCTGTGCAACTCTGCAATCCATGTACTGTAAAGGCCTCTTTTGAACAGGTAAGCTGCGCTCTGGAGGGGGTGAGTGGATGGAGGGGAGGTTTCCTTCCCTACCTTGTTTTTTACTCCCTTTCTGTACTTTCCCTGCTAGCTGCTGGGGAGATCATGTAAGTGCCGGACCACAGCACCCTGAGGTTAGGTAAGTATAAGCATATGCCTTCTACAGAGTAATTAGTTACAGGAGTTAGGAGGGTGGGAGCAGTTTTAGGCTTAGTTAGAGCCTGGAATTCCACTTAAAATGTTACTAAACCCACAACAGTAAAATCAGTCTGTATATGCCAGTTATGGCGAACCTTGGCACCCCAGATGTTTTGGAACTACATTTCCCATGATGCTCCACTACACTGCAGAGTGGATGAGAATCATGGGAAATGTAGTTCCAAAACATCCGAGGTGCCAAGGTTCGCCGTCACTGGTTTATGCAGTAAAGCATGCTTGTCACTGTGGAACCTAAGGAGTTAATCTGCATTGTGTAAAAAGTCTGATTCTGTCTTCTCTGATCTTCCCCTTCTTTACTGTCCCCAATCCATTTGCTGATGGTACAGAGCCTTGGGAGCACTCTGCACATGCTCAGTTTGGTGTGCATTGCTAAAGTTTTTTTTTTTTTTTTTTTTTTTTCATGTGATCAGCACAGAGCCAGCACTGTCCAGGCAGAGGGTCAGAGGTCCTGCAGCCTCATAGGACAGTCAGAGGAGAATGAAAATGTCTCCTACAAGCTTTAACCAGACACTGATAGAAGTCATAAGACTGCTATATACTGCTGATGAGAAAATGTATTTAGCAGTTTATATTTATTAAAATTGCATTTCCATATTCTGTGTACTGTGGTAGACCTGATACAGTGAATGCAGGGTCCTGGGTTTAGTAACACTTTTAAATGTTCTTTAAATTAAGATATTTAGTTTGTATCAGATTTAGGGAGCATATATAGCTCTGTTAAATGTCTCCCCTATATAGAGGCAGCCTATTTAAAAATATCACTACGCATATTAGGTTTCACAAGTGGAGACTGGTAGCCATCAGACGTTTTTGTATGAGTAACCCATGTGTTTGCAGTGTGGTTATGATGACATTTGGTGCTGTCAAGAGGTTAAAGCTACGTCACAAAGGGAAGCCCAAACTAACAATCAGAGGACAAGCGCTTGGGGGCAGCACTTAGTGACTCCATCCATCAAGCTTTGGCATCTTTTGTTAGCATGTGCAGTTCTGTTTTCATCCTTTCTTTTTTATCTTACGCTAAACTGATTCTGAACCCAAAGATCTGTTGTGTTCGGGATTTGTTGTCAGTCTTTGGTTCTGCCATACTGCCTTAATCTACTTGTGATGAAGATCCTGTGATATAGTATCAGCCTGTGGAGTGTTAAAGGCACAATACCATCTATTAAGAGAAATGTAAGTACAAGGCCCATGGGCGCATAGAAGCAGTGCTGCATCTTCCATTGTACTTTCTGGGTATCTTTTGCATTGTGTTCTTTTATATTCACATTCCTGCTGCTTCAAAAACCTGAAAATCATTTAGAGCTACTATATTCTTCTTTTTTTCTTTCATATTCGTTCTCTCTCTCTCATTTTCATATTACATACAGAATGCAGCAGCTCAACCCATTGCATGCCGTGCACAATACAACAGTATTAGAGTACAGTATCCGTCAAAGGTTAGATCTGTGATTTATTCATAGTATTTTTTATGTCTCCTCTTCTTGGTATGGGGACAGGGGCCTTATGCATTCAGGGTTATGTGCCTGGAATAGAATACATATGCATTTTCGGCAGCACAGTGGCTAAGTGGTTAGCGTTGCCACCTGGCAGCACTAAGGTCGCTGGGTCCAATCCCAAACACGACATTACCTGCCTGGAGTCTGCATGATCTCCCAGTCCCTGTGTGGGTTTCCTCCCACACTCCAAAGACATGCTGGTAGGTTAATTAGATCCTGTCTAAATTGGCCCTAGTATGTGTATGTATGAATGTGAGTTAGGGACCTTAGATTGTAAGCTCCTTGAGGGTAGGGACCAATGTGAATGTATAATAATTAAGTAAAGCGCTGTGTAAATTGTTGGCAATACAGACGTTGGGATCGTCCTATTTATCGGTGCGCCGATATTCACTTTTTTGGAAGTATCATATCGGTCACAAACTTACCCGATGTTACCGATATTGCTTCAAGGGGTTTTATCGGGGTAATGCATGCACACCAGTACCATTCTTTAGAGTGGACGGTTAGCTTTATTGTAATTACAACTGATGCGGCTCAGCAGCGGCACCGCTGTTATTATAAGCAGCGGGAGAGGACATCCCGCCACCTTCCACCGCTCGCCCATGCTCTCCCATTCCACTTAGAGGCTCGAGCAACCAGCCAGCACATCCACCGGCTGACCGAAGACCCGAACAAAGCCGATGCTTCATTCAGGCCTCGGATCTAGTAACCCCGAAACTGTCATGGCATCACTTCCTAAGTTACTGGCATCTTAAAGGAGCCAACTTTAGAAAATAGAAAGTATTCAAAAACCCTGATCTTGACGTTTTGAATACTTTCAAGTGCAAAGGAGAGGTTTGGGGTCTTATAGACTCCGGATCCCTCCATAAAGAGTACTTGTCTCTGCCTATTTCTGTCACAAGGGATAGAAAGAGTTGTGGAAATCAGGTGATCATATACTACCTGTGTACAATAATGCTAATAGGAGTCAGTACATGGACTGAAGCAAAATGAACCCCCTTGGACTTTAGTGGCAAATAAGAAAGTAGGATAGGTAATTATAAAAGGTATACAATTTTATTGAAAAATATAAAACCTACTTAACCACAAGGGGGTATCCCTGGGTTGATAATGACATTGTAACAAAAAGTAAAAACATACAATCGTTGCAAGACAATTTTAATGCATAAATGGACCCTATACTACTAGTACAATGGTACCTCTTGCATGTAACGCACATAGGGGAAAGGAAAATGAGGAGGTGTATTAGCCCAACATGTTTCGGGATCAGCTGGGTGCTTTCCTTCTTCTGGGGACAATAGAGGGTCAAAAAACTTTGTTCAAGTCTGAACTAGAGTATAATACAGTCAATGGTTGACATTGATAGTATACAATACATAATACATAGTATAATAAATAACAATATGCATGATCATGCATACACTCGTGTGTCCAGCAGCATGCACACGTGTCTCCACTAAAGCAGATGTAAAGAAAATTCCTGTGATGGGCTAAAGTGCCTCGCACCGACAGGGTTCCCAAGGCACTTTATCCCATATCCCTATTAGCATTTCTGTCACAAGGGATGTTTGAATTCCTTCTGACCGCAATAACAGTGATTAAAAAATAAAAATAAAAAAATGCAAAAGGACAGTGTAAAAATAAAAAATTTAAATGTACAGAATATCAGAACATAATATCGGCCTAAGAGGTGGCCGAAAAAAATCGGTATCGCATCGGCACCGAAAAAACAATATTGGTCGATCCCTATATAGAAGTACCTGTAATAAATCATAAGTGTTCCTGAGCTCATAAGGTCTTAAACACGAGTAGTACTCACTATATTGTCCAGTCACAGCATATTTCAGTTCAATTTTAACAGGCTGCAGGCAGTAGTGCTGGACAATGCACCTTTGCCTATTGGGTGCAAGAAAATGCCGGGATTTAGTGCAAAGGGGCTAAACGCTCAGTGTGCATGAAGCCTTGGCTGTTCTTGCATTTTAGCCACATTTAAATGCTTTTAGATGCATTTACATGAATTTAACCACATATACAGTGTCTAGTTCAGCCTTTCTCAACCTTTTCAACACAGAGGAACCCTTGAAATAATTCTGCGGTCTCGGGGAACCCCTGTTAAAAAATGAAAAATCTACAACTCCTGATACATTAGTGTGATGGTCAATGGAAAGAATGCTCCTTACACTTGTGGTCATTGGGAAGAATTACCCCTTACAGATAGCTAAAAAGACTAATGATGTCATTGAGAATTTTTCTGAGAGGTAGAAATTGACCATTGCTCGAAGAACCCCTTACAACCTTTGGAGGAACCTTAGGGTTCCACGGAACCCTGGTTGAGAAACCCTGGTCTAGTTGGATCCCGCTCATACACAATTTGGTTTTCTCTAAACTCAAATAAACTGACTGGACCTAAATGCAATGTGAATGGCAACATTGAAAAATAATTTATTTATTTATATGTATTTAGAAATATATCCTGAATGCATATAATTACATGTGAATGAGGTCTTATTAGGCCTCATGCACACTGGGCATTTAACCACCGTCCCAAAGATTCCAGAGTCTAACCCCATCCAGCCGCAGCATTTTTCAGCCTCTCATTGACTTTGACAGGCTGCTGGTAATAGAGGCTGGATAGTGAAATAAGCAAAATCTCAGGCCCATTCTGCACGAAGCCATACAGATGATGCTTCTAATCTTACTTCAGTTGCATACAGCCTTCTGGTAAATGCAGAAATACAATCCCATCAGTAGTGTATTGAACACCCCTAGTTTGACATTTTGAATTTTTGAAAATCCAGAGCAGCTTCTGATTTGAAATTTAAAAGGCAATATTATTAATCACAAAATGGCTGGGATGCAATTATATCTAGTATATTAGAGCACATAAAGGTTTTTTCTTACATTTTAATGCCTTTCCCACCACCTTTATTTGCTACCAGAATGCTAAGAAAAGCTTGTTAAATCAAGGTACTTAAAAAGGAACCCCACCCCCTCCGTCAGCTTTTTTTATTTATTTTTTTGATAATACTCTCCTACCTGTTATACATGGTATTCCTTTATAAAACATATTTACCTGCCCAGTGAATCTAGCATTGTTCTGCTGTGGTCTTCTGCCACAGACCAGATCCCACACCGCAATCTTCCCCCCCTACATCATCGGGAGTCAGTTCTCTCTTCCAGATCCATACAGTAAACTTATGAAGACACACGTCATGTCCATCCTACAGCACTGCTTGTCCCTGCACCTGCAGCCTCCTGGGATATGTGAAGATGTTACGCCAGGAGGCCAGAGGAGCAGGATCGATTAATTGGGCAAGGGGGTTTTCCCAGAATAAAAAAAAATTTTGGGAGTGAAGGTCTGCTTTTGTGGTAAGTTTGCTTAGTCTTCTGCAAATACTGACTATTACAAAGTTGATATTTGCGTAGGAATTGTGGCTCTCAACAGTTGGAGATTGCAACAGCAAGGGGGAGAAATTAGCTGATCTTCACTGGAAGAAAAGTAGGTAAACTTTTATTTATGTCCATTTAGTAATTTCAATGACTCATTTTTAAACTATATCCCCATGTACCTGAATGTTATACAATGCAACTTGTGTGCAACAGTTTTCCATTATCACAGGTCAATGCCAAAGACGTATTAAGGTTGCACCCATCCCAAGTTGCATCAAAGTTGCACTCCAAAGTCGGCGCAACTTTGGCGTTGTACAAGTGTGAGTGGAGCCTTAATGGGAACAACTTGTATATGTAGATTGGCAGGCGGTATGAACATGGACTTTTTAAATGATACATGAGAACAAATTAGGGACAGAAGTAATGCCCTTTCATTTATGTTTTCTTACCATAATTATCCTCCTTCCAAAGTTACTGACATTCCCCACTGCGGAATAATGTATAAAGCATCATCTATGTTTAGGTTTTTAAATTTATTTGTTTGGTCACCATATTGCTATAGTAGAAAGGTACATTTGAATGTGGTGGGAAAAATATTTTGAAGTTTCCCACCATAGATAAGGAATGGCATTTTAGACCTTCAAGTGACCTAAGCTCACGCAACCTGTTATTATGACCCCTGTTATTATCTAATGACAGGGACTATTGGGCTTCCTGTGAAGGCTGTAAAATGTACAAATTCTGAAAAAACAAAGAAAAGATTAAAGAAAACCCAGCAATTTTTCCAGAACTTATAAAAAATAGAACCACAATGAACAGCATACATGTTAGCTATGTATTCTTCCTTTCCTTGGTTTTAATAAATCCACCCTCCCTTTCATAGCTTGGTAAAGCACTAGCTGTTGTAAAACCGATATTACCTACAGCTTACACCACAATTTTCTTTGCTTTTGTATTATTTTAGGTTTTTGTAGTAATTTTGTAGCCTTTTTGAGTTTTTGTACACATTGTGCAAACACTTTTGCTCGTTCACGGCAGTGAGGGTAAAGCCTCATACACACGATCCGATTATAGGGTGGGAATTTTCGCTCAACGTCCTGTAGTCCGAAATTCTTACCATTCGTATGCTCCTTTCGATAGTGGATTTAAATTTTTCGTCAGACAAAAGCTGGATGTGCAGGCTAGAAATTGTTTTTTTTTTTATGACAACGCAACGTCCGATATTTGTTCCGTTTTTAGTATGGTTTTTGTACGAAAAAAAACGTACGATTCTATTCGGTCGTACGAAAATTTTCGTATTGTTAGTATGCTCTTCACTTTCGACATGAAACAAGCATCCAACAAAAAAACGGACGTTCTGTCATCTGAAAATCGGATCGTGTGTACTAGGCTTAAGCTGTCGTCTATTTCTAGCACAGTCCCTAAACATTGACCAGGCCAAATACCTGGTTTCCTATGCTGTGAAGTTACACCACATTATGGCTGTGGTGCACGTTGAACAAAGTGCTGCATGCAGTACATTTTATTCAGTACAGTGAGTTGTGGCGCTACCAACTGCATTGTAACACCTCTGCGGTGAATAGAACTTTATTGAGATTGGCACTGTGTCTTTTAGTGCACAGCAGTAGCTATAAATTAACACAGCTCACTGGTGCGACAGAGCCTTAACTGAACAGAGATGGGTTGAATTCACAAAGAATTTTTCCTTTGAAAATCTTGACTAAGAATTTTCGTTCAAATTTCGCACCATTAGTGGGCTGCAGCAATGGCCGATTTTAGTGCGGCCATCAAATTTGAGTGATCGGGCGTGTTGGAAATTTTTGGAAAAGCAAATTATTTTCTTATCAATGATGGGAGAATCATGCGAGAAATATAATCCAAAAAGAAATGTGCATGAGCCAACTAAATTGGAAGAGGTGAAATTAAAGGTTTGACAGGTCAAATTTCAAAATCAATGGTGGCACCATTGGATCAAAAAAATGCACAAGATTTCAGATTTTCTAAAGAAAATTAATTCTGTATTCGTTCTATGCATTGCAAGCACTGATTGTTGTTGCATTCTTGTTTGTTAGGTTTTCTATACGTATTCATCTTTTATATGCTTCCATTTTATATATTTATCTCATATATTTTTTAATATATAGAGTTTAATAAAAGGAATATATAAAAATCTATATACAAAATGTAGGTGCTACCTCCGGAGGACCCTCTGAATATAATGTCTGTCTATACCGGAGATGACACACTTACCAACACACTTTGGGGTACTTCAAAGAATTTATTTGAACAGAAACACCCTGCGCAATGAGCATTAGTATAGCAAAGTAGCAACAGGCAATAAAACAATATATTGACCCCCCCCCCCAAAAAATTTCCTACCTAGCATATACACCTATTGAACAGTTTCTCTCCTTGCTGGTCAGTGGTAGGTGAGGTAAGTGTGTTGACTGGCATTGGTGTAGCCCTTGAAGTAATTTCAACAGTCCCAGTAGGAAAGTAAATCAATTTTGAGAGGGTATAAACTTTTACGAGACACGACTCACTCCCTGGGTCTCTGTATGCTCATGCAGACTCAGTTCAGTTTAATGGATGGGGAGAAAGGTTAGGTTATTAGAGAGGAGGTAAACCCTGATGGGGTTTACTTCCTCAATATTCCCCTGCGAAGTAGAAGCATAATGGGCCCATTATGTGTCACTTACCTGCAAATGAAGCCTGCGATGTTCCCACTCCAGGCAGCGTCCATCTTCAACCCCTTTTCCTTCCGGGGCTGCGACTCTGGCTCTGTGACTGGCCGGAGTCGCGTGACGTCACTCACGCACGTGCACACGGGAGCCGCCAGTCACGGCATGATTACAGTGAAGGAACGGCACGGAGGCCATTTCTTCACTGCGCATGTGCCCGATGACGTGGGCACATGCAAGTACACCGCATATCTCCTAAACCGTGTAGCTTACCTGTAGGTTAAAGTGGTTGTCACGAGTTGACAACCACTTTAAACTCAAACTCCTCTTTCACGTAAAGCCGTCTCTCTTTCTCTTAAATATAAGCAATGGGAGGGAGGTTCTCTAATGCAGTTAGTCTCAAAGGGTGTTTAGAGCCTACCCCATACTTTCTCAGGGAGTAGATTCTCAATATTCAAGTCAAGATTGTCAGCGACCTTCTGCCGTTGGGCTTCTTAAAAGTGCCGCTCAGCAGCACCCACCAGCAAGTGGGTCTTGATCTCACTCTGTGGTCTCCAGCAGCAAGGTCCGGGACTCACTTGGTAACAGTCCCCAGCAGACTCCAGTCTTATTTGAAAGCGGTCACCAGCAGTGCGGCTCCCTGTAGTTCTGCAGCTAAATTCCCCACTCAACTCTTTTGCGCCCACTCTCTCTTGTAGACCCTTCTGTTCATCACCTTCTTTTCCTTCTTCCTGTCCCCCCGTCAATGCCCTTTCAGATTGATCCAGACACCTGCCAAAATGGCTGCCCCTGTGGTCTTCTTAAAGATGGCCTCCGCATTCCTGTACTTCTGGATGCTCAGCTAGTGATCTTCTTAAAGATGGTTGCTGCATTCATACACAAGTAACTGTTCAACTTAACACTGTCTATATAAATACACAGTATAATGCATAATATAATGGATAGATTTTTCTGTATTTAGTATTAGGCCCAGAAGGTGCCATAAAAGCCAGCAGTGCAACTAATGCACGCATGGTTTGGATGTTAGCACTTTTGCATTTAGAAGTGACTGTTATCACCACATTTGACTTTCCTGGAAATCCTAGATCTTTTAGAGGTTTTTCTTTTTCAGTAAAGAAATTTTGGAGTTTAAGTTGCACCTTTTGTTGGCTAACGTAAGTTATTAAAGATGTGGGATTTTAGGTTTCCTTAGATCTCTTCATCAGACTTTGTGCATTTGCAAAGTTTCTGCATGAATCAATGCCTAACACAATATAACACTCTACTACTGTTTTTTTTTTTTTTTTTTTTTTTCAGTGGGGAAAGGGTATAGCGGCTTCCACCAGGTGTGTAGTTCTAGCTTCCAATGGTTGAATAAGGAATATTACAGATGGTCCTGCCAGTGCATGGCTTATTTAAAGATGAGCAGATGGTTGAATGAATTTGTGTTACATCTGCCCATGTATAATAGAATGGTTCACTGGTGCATTGGTATATTGGTTGGAGAAGGTGTAATTACAATTATAAATAGTGATGAAATGAACTATCAGTGTGCAGGGAATCCAGCTGATCTAAGAGTTCTCGTTGTAGTACTTGCCTGCTTTGTTGGTCCGGTTTCAAATCAGTGATTCGGAGGAACACCCCAAAGATCCGCATACACAATAAAGTGCTGACACCATCGGGAGCGCATCCTACCCGCTCCCCATTGTCAGTTGATTGTGGGCTATCTGTGACAGCTTAGTCACAGTTCAGGGGAACGGTGTGTTCCCCAAAACAAGACAGCGTCACATATGTGGCAGCTGGACAATAAGGCCCACCCACCCGATTCATGCATGTATAAATTAATTAAATTGCTGCTGCAAAAAATGTACTGAAACACCTACTTTTTTTTATATTAACAAGCACAGCCTCCATGTCCCTCGATTTCCCCTAATTTCTGGTTAGTGTGTACACACTCATAGCTGTGTTGAGTAACCGGATTCCCTCTCCTTGTGAACACATGGCCCATATTCATAGCGCCATGCACGTGCATGGCTCTTGCAAGCTGCTTTCAGTCATTTGCCCGAGGTGTCCGTTAATCTTAGGTTGCCTGTGCAGGCAGCATCATTATACCATCCTGTTGCTCTCTTCCTGGAGGACCCTGCAAGCCAAGGTGCAACCTCTACTGGGAGAGTAGGAGACACTGGGTTGGGGGACAAGGGGAATAGGGAGATTAGAAAGCAGGAAACACTAGAAGAAGCTCAGTGGCTTAGTGGTTAGCCCTGCTGCCTTACAGCACTGGGGTCATCAGTTTGAATCCTAACCACGACACTATCGGCATTGAGTTTGCATGTTCTCCCTGTGCTTTTGAGGGCTCTGGTTTCCATACACCAAAAGAAATGCTGGTAGGTTAATTGGTCCCTGTATAAATTGGTCATAAAATGTGTATGTATGCATCTGGGCTAGGGTCTATAGATTGTAAGCTCCTTGAGCATATACACTGGGCAGACCCCTGAAGGTATGATATGGTATCTAGCACCAAGGTGTCAGTAGCAGATCCTGTAAGTTGCAAGGCCACCATGGGTTGGATCTTTTTTCCAGCATGTTCCACAGATGCTCAATTGGAGATCTGGAGAATCTGAAGGCCAAGTCAACACCTAATGGGGCAGGGCACATTTTATTCTGCTGAAAGAGGCTGCTGCCATCAGGGAATGTTTCTATGAGGAGGGATGTACTTGGTCAGCAATAATGTTTAGGTAGGTGGTATGTATTAAAGTAGCAACCACATGAATGGCAGGACCCTAGGTTTTCCCAGCAGAACATTGCCCAAAGCGGCACACTGCCTCTGCCGTCTTGCCATCTTTCCATACTGCATCTTGAGGTCATCTCTTCCCCAAGTAAGAGCTGCACACGCCCCCAGTCATCCACATGATGTAAAATAAATGTGATTGATAGGGCCAGGTTACCTTCTTTCATTGCTCTGTGGTTCAGTTCTGATGCTCGCATACCCATTGCAGGCACTTTTGGCTGTGGACACAGGTCAACATAGGCACCCTGACCGATCTGCGGCTACACGGCCGCGTACAATGCCCCAACTGTAATGCCCATTTTTTCTGCTTTCAAAACCTCAACCTCAGGGACAGCATGTAACTTGCTGCCTAATCGCTATCCCACTGACTTTCAGATGCCAGTGTAACAAGATAATCATTGTTTACTTTACCTGTCTGTGTGTGTGTGTGTGTGTGTGTGTGTGTGTGTGTGTATATTGTGATGTTATGCGAGGCGCCACAATGGACGGGCAATACTTGTCGCCTCGCATGCAATCATTTTGAGGCGACTAGTGAGAGTCCAACCCGGGTTTTGCCGGCCACAGTGGCAGAGCTGGTTCCGGCCCGATCTTTCTGGTCCACTCAAACCCCTCTCTACCTGTATTTAATGACCAGGAAGAGAACAGGGGAAAGCTCGATCCTGGATCTCAGAGGGAGAAAGCTGAGTGAGCTCTGTGTGCTAATTTGGACTCTAAGAACAAGGTTTGCACTGTGCTTATGTTTTGTGAGTGTCGGGGACAGCCCCACACTGTATAGAGAGAAATCTGTTTGTTTAGTTTAGCGCCAGATGATGAGGTTTTGTTTTCTGTTTTTGCTTGTGTTTTGAACTTGTAAACCTGAAATAATAAAACATGGCAAGCTGCCAGGTTTTAAAGAAACAATCTAATCTCCATATATATATATATATATATATATATATATATATATATATATATATGAAAATTGAATATAAAATAAAGCCAATTGTAGTTTTCCTTTTAATATTGGATCTCGTTGAATCTACTGCTAGGAAAAAAGGCTTATCTTTTGTATTGTTATGTTTAGCAGAGAATGCCTAGGTAACTAGTGACCTTGAAAGCAGCAGTTCCCTTAAGCTGTCCTGGTCAGTCATTTACTACATTAACTGTGCATAGGATGCATGTGAGCTAGTCACCGTAATAACTGCAAGCTGCCATTGTACATCTCTGATATATGTCCTCATTCCACCATGTAAAATTCTGAGCTTTTCTTCTCACAATTTACAGTGGATAACAGCAGAAAACAGTGGATGGATTTCACTTTAAAATTACAAGAATGATAAAGCCTCTAACACTTAGAACAATCCTGTGAAGAATCCTTACACCATTTCAGCTTCTTAAAGCCACAGTACGAGGTATGGATTTCTGTGACTTTACTATGATATTTAATTGGTGTCTCCAGCCTGAAATTCTGCAGTGTTTTTATTTTACAGAACTAACTTGTAGCTGTACTATGGTATATTTTTATTCTGAGAAAAAGGCGAGGAAAATGTAAAATGTTTTATAAATAAAGTTTATTAACATTTGTACAGTTGTATATGTCTATGTCTAAGGCTACCAAATTGCTGAACATTTGAAAATGTTAATTATTTGGCTGTCTCTGGCTTCAGTAACTTAGTCACCATTTAAAATGTGCTGGTTTACTGTGGGTGAAGTCTATCAAGGTGTATGCCACCTCATGAACTTACAATTTACATTTTTATTGAGCACTGGGAGTACAGCTATCACTAGAGTTCCGGCTCTCTGACGCTTTACTTTCAGGTCCTGATCCTGCAGCTTCTCTGCTGGCTTCTAGTCTGCACTTGTCCAGTCACAGAGCACTTTGTATTTTGTGTGTTCACATAATACAAAGTCTTCTGTATATGGATAGCGGCGGGGAGGGATGGGCAGAGTAGCTGCTGTGTGAGAAATCAGCGCTGCATCAGGAGAATAGCAATAGCTGAAAATCTGTAAATACAAGAGAAACTACCAACCTATCAAATCGCCTATCCTAAGCCAGCACATTTTGAAAGCTGGCTATATTCCTGAAGTTCAGCTTCAGGAGTCACAAAAAGCATGCAACCAATGAAGAAAAGTTTGCACTCGTACATGCCTACTTGTTTGAGGTCAGTGAATGAAAAAAACAAAAAAAAACACTGAATCATAATGGCAGCATGTCACCAGTGGCATCCTAGTGCAAGATCCTTTTAAAAATGGGTGTTGACTTTATCATTTCCATATACCATGTGTGTCAGTACTCCACAATGACATAATTTAATTAAACTTGATAAATGATGGAACCTTTATTCAAAGTATTGATTGATAATGTCAAAGCAGAATGCTCTAGTGTTTCCCACAATGACTATTTCATCACCACTATCTGCCTAGAGGGCTACTGTAAAGGTTAGATATTAAAGAAGATTGGACTCCAAATTCTAATAACAGGTCAATCCTAGTCCTAGCTGTATAATACATAGACTTGTGCTTTTATGGCTGTCTGCTTATTTGGTAACTGAAATCCGAGCACCTAGTTGTTGGTTGATTCATTCTGAATGAATGCCTTTTTAGAAACCTGTACATCTTGCGACTTTGATGCTTGGACTTGTTTCTGAATAGTTTTTAACGATTAGGCCTCATGCACACTTGGTGTTTTTACAGCTGCTGGTGTCAGATATTTCTCTTCTCGTTCACTGATAGACGCAGCTCTTCATGACGTGTGGGGTTTATGCTTGTCCCACTAGGAGTTAACTAGGCAGGGAAAAGAAACAGCTGGCCCCTCCCATGGGGGCCGTCCTCTCTTCCTACATGATAAGTCTTTGTTCAGGTTCGTAGTTTCAGCGTTCTACATGTCCAAAGATTTTTCCGTAAGTAAGTCTTACTTAGTTGGTTGTTGATCCACGAGCCTAAAGTCAATGGTTTATTCGTCTGTCGGTATTTTCGTGTTCAGATACATAATATGTCGATCCTGATCCTAACTGGACAATAATCTTAAACCTCAGGTTAGAAGAAATTATAGATTGGAAATGTCATCGGGAGATCCGTCTATCACCACTACTTTATCAGTAACACCCTTTGTGATCTCGTAAGACGAAACTGTAATAGTTAGTTATGAAACTTATTTCCAAGGTAGTAAATAGTTCAAATTAATTTAATACAGTAACACCTCATGACTGTGTGTACCATATACCTTTACTATTTCAGTTGTGGGTAAAAATTTTCCTAGAACGTGATCCTACGGTGACCACTGTACGACGGTAATACTAAGTCACAAAAAAAAACAAAAA
>BLSH010194870.1:554720-565177 GCA_018402905.1 Glandirana rugosa
TGCCCCCGGCCCCTCATCCAATCACCCTGAGCGGAGGCTCAGGGCAGCCAATCAGCCTATGCATGGCCGCAGGAAGAAGCGCACATGCATAGGCTTGAATGGCCGGCCAATAGGCTCACTTAGTTGGCTGTCATGTGACAGCCAAAGAGCCGAAAAGAAAAAAAAAAAAAGAAAGTCAATGTACCGGCGCCACCTAGGTGGGCGGGTTGACTTTTTTTTTTTTTTTTTTTTTTTCAGTCTTTTGCCGGCGGGGAGGCGGCGCCCTAGCGCCCCTCCCACACCAGCCGCCACTGGTTAGAACATCTGTAAGGTTTCTATTGCTCTCCATTTCTATGGTTGTTGTTAGTTTTTTTTTTTAGTTGGGCTTTATTATGTATGTGGTAATAACAGGCTTGCATTAGTTTATATAGAATATTTGACTATATATGCATTTAAACTGTTATTCCTAGTGGCCCATCTCCATAAGCACCCTGGTACACCGTGTTGCATGTGCAGTTCCTGAGCAATCTAACGTGTCTAAGGACCAGGTAGTTCCTGGTGTGTTTTCTCAGCCTCTCCCTATATCCGTGGGCTTCACTAAGTGGAGATCCATTAACCCTGGTATTTCTTTATGATCTTCCAGAAGAGGTGGTTGCTCCTCTTTTAGACGATCCCACCAGCAACTAATAATAATAGTTTCTTGTATACCTGTTGGTTAAAGGACACGTTTATTTTGTTTAGCCCCCTCTTCTCAGCCCCATCCTTAGCTCTGTTATCTAGGCCAAGCCAACCTACCCCCCCACGTGCTTACCTACTTCCTCCGATGACTGCCCCCAGCATCTACATCCCAGCTGGCAAAAATCGTGTGCCACGCTTACTCACTGAATGGGATATGCCCATACGTCAAGAGCAGTGTCCCATTCAGGTCCAGTGGCAGAAGTTGAAGGGCCTAAATGTTAGCTTTGATGTAGACAATGCCTGGAGGCCATACTGGTTTTATTAAATGGTGAATTTGTTCCTTAAGATAGTATGTAGCACACGGATTTGAGATGGGATGACATTGCCATGCTACACTGCTTATTAGAAAGTCTAATTGATTTGGCACATTACAGTTCTGTTCTTTTGTTATGTAAAACAAAAGGTTGTAAAACACAGAAAGCTGCATAACCCGTTTTAGGGAAGGGCTGACATTACTCATTGGGTTTATAGGAGGTTGTAGATCTACTAACTGGTGTACATGATGACCAGAATGTTCCATAATGTGGCTGCATGTATTTACAGTGTGAATGGATAGATGGCTAATAATCACCTGGGTGTACCTGTATGTGAGGACTGACAGGAAGGTGTGGTTGGCTGTCAAAATATAACATCCCCTGGGTGTAAGGGAGGGGAAATAACATCAGGAAACTGGTTTATTTTGATTTTGTTATCATTTGAATGGTTGCCAAAAGATTTCTTCCCATGGGTGAAATGTGTTACATTTCACAGTTTAAATTTTTTTGACTGTAACTTTAATGTGTTACTAAACCCAGGACCCTGCATTCACTATATCCGGTTTCCCACAGTACACAGAACATTTCCATGTTCTGTGTACTGTGGGAAACCGGATATAGTGAATTATGCAATTATTTTAGTAAATATGAACTGATGAATATCTTTTATCATCAGCAGTATATAGCAGTCGTGTGACTTCTATCAGTTCCTAGTAAAGCTTGTAGGAGTTCTCATTCTCCCCTGATCCTCTGTCTAGACAGTCCTGATTAGCCCTGTGCTGATCACATGCAAAACTCTCTAGCAATACACACCAAACTAAGCATGTTCAGTCTGTACCCTGGCTCTGTAGATATCAGGTTATTTTTTTGGAGACAGTGTAAGAAGAGGAGAGACATGATCAAACAGCCTTTATGCACGATGCAAAGGATTAACCCCTTAGGTTCCAAAGTGAGTATAACAAGCATGCCTTACTGCATATACACACTTATTTTACTGTTGTGGGTTTAGTAGCACTTTAACCCATTCAGATCCGCGCTATTGCCGAAGTACGGCTGCAGCACGGATCTGAATTTCCGGGTGGACGTCCATGGACATCCTGGCCATGTGCGTGCTCCTGGTGCGTACTCACGCCACACTCTGCATGGGCGTGCCCGCGGGTTGGGCGGACTCTATGTCTGCCCGAGTCCCGCGATCCCCTGTCAGACCTGCAGAACGGGAACCGCTGATGTAAACACGGCGGTTCTCTGTTCTGTTACAGGGGACATATCCGATCTACTGATCCCTGTCACTGGGATCAGTTAGATCTGTTCTGTCCCAACCAGCCCCGCCCCCCACAGTTAGAACACTGTTAACCCCTTCACTGCCCCCTGCAGGTCAACCCCTTCACTGCCAATGACATTTATACAGTAATCAGTGGACATTTAAAATTCTGATCGCTGTATAAATGTCATTGGTCCCAAAAAAGTGTCAAAAACGTCTGACATGTCCACCCCAATATCGCAGTCCCGATAAAAATCGCAGATCGCCGCCATTACTAGTAAAAAATAAATAAATAATAACGCCATAAATCAATTCCCATAGTTTGTAGACATGATAACTTTTGCGCAAACCAATCAATATAAGCCGATTTGTGATTTTTTTTTTATATATTTTATTATAGCAAAAAGCAAAAAATATTGTCCTTTTTTCAAAATCATCGCTCTTTGTTTATAGCGGTGATCATAAATGACGCAGAGGTGATCAAATAACACCAAAAGAAAGCTCTATTTGTGGGGAAAAAAATTATCTAAATTTAGTTTGGGTACAGTGTCACACGACCGCACAATTGTCATTCAAAATGTGACATCGCTGAAAGCCAAAAATTAGTCTGGGCAGGTGGGGGATTTAAGTGCCCTGTAGGGAAGTGGTTAATAACTTAGCACCTATGTTTCATGTTTATCTATCATTTGGACCCAAAACCATCAGATCATGTTTCATGATGCTAAGATTTGTTTATTCAGGTCAACTAAAATGTGTTAAGCCATCTATAGATGGTTCAAATCTCGGGCAGTTCAGCAGGAACCGTCTGAGATTTGAACTGTGTATGGGCAGGCTGAATGTACCAACTTGATTGCTCAGTCAACTTGGGTACAACCAGCCTGCCTGATTCACTTGTGATTATCGCTAGTGGCTGCTAAAGCCACTAGGAATAATCACTGCCTTCTCCCCAGCGGCAGGAGGGATTCCCCTGTCAGCACTGTCTGTGTTGATGGGGGAATTGTGTGAATTTCACTTTGCATTGCATATGGCCCGACCTTTGCACAGGGGTGGAAAAATACATGTGTTCAGATGTATTCAGGGCTCATTCACATGGGCACTGTGGCCAGTACATCATGAATGAGTGCCTGGTTAATGCGGCTATATATCTTCTATGTCAGAGGGGAGGTCAAAAGATCCAAAGTGCTTTAGTGCAGTGAAGGTCCGTATTTATGAATTTTATATTAATCATGGTAGGAAAAAGTCAATGCTTTGTATGCTGTTGCCAAACTACTACTATATGACATTCTCAGCCTTTTTACCACTCTAATAAATAATTCTGTACCAACAGGACCAAAACATACATGGGAAGCTTACAGGGAACTTAAAAGAGGAGTTCCAGCCTGGGGGAAAAAAAATGAAACGTTAGCAGCAACAAATACTGTAGCTGCTGACCTTTTAATATTTGTACACTTATCTGCCCAGGGATCCCGCAATGTTGGCACCCGAAGCCGATCCGCCCTTTGGCTCCGGGAGCAGGTGCCGTCATCTTCACTAAGGGAAACAGGAGGTGAAGCCTTGAGTCGTGCTGCACTTTCTGAATGGTTCCGCTGTCTTCTGGGACCTGTGTGCCTCCCAGAAGGCAGCGGGGGAGGTAGGGCCGGAAATTGCGTAGATTGCCGCACAGCGATGGCAGTGATCTTACCCAGAAGTGGGAGCGGGTACCTGGTTTTGACAGGTATCTGCTCCCCCCCCCCACCCCCTCTGAAAGGTGCCAAAGGTGAACTCCACTTTAAGGTGAAATCGCATGGGTGCCCCCCTGGACTCATAACAAAATACTGGCCTGTTATGTCTTATCTCTATTGTGGCCTTGTACATAGAAAATGTCTTGTTTTTTCTCTAATTGGTGAATGTCTCAGGTGCACTGCATTGAGAATAAAAAAAAAAGCTCCGTCTATTTTGCCTTGTGAGCTGCCTTAGGGCAGTGCTTGCTGAGACGCAAAGTAAAGCACAATAATGTGAGTGTGTGGTAAAGCAATGTAAATCCCCCAGACAGATATTAAGGCTCGCTCACATCAGCCTGCATGCTAAAATGTGTGACATTTTCCTGGTGTACGTTGTACATATAGCAGTGTAGGGGCAGTACGATGAATTGATACAACAATTGAATTGCCAGTAAATGATGCTTCAGTCCGCTCTAAGCTCTAATGCTCAACATCCTAAATCTTATCTATCACAGTGGTGACTATTCACATATGAGTACTTAGACCAGTTTGGCTCAAAGCCTTAAGCTCCAAAAGCTACATGAACTATTTTTGCGGCAGATTTGGGCATTTTGCTTGAAAACAATCACTTTTCTGGCATTTTTGAGTCTGTAAGAACTGCTCTCCTCCCCCCCCATTGTTTCCCATTGAATAAAACAAAAATGCCCAAAGCTTGAGTACACATGTAAAAAGCTTGAAATACACTTCTCAAATGCTTGCATACGCATGCAAAAAATGCTTAGGTGTAAATTCAGCCTTAAAGTGGTTGTAAACTCTTCCATAAAACCAGTGTAGAGTCTACATCCTTAGGTGATACACAGAGATGAAACAAATCATCCTACAGGCCAGGGGTTGTACTTATTTAACCGTGGTCATCTTCTTCTCTACATCCCTTTAAAGTGCTGAATTTATAAGCTTGTCTGAGCTTCCAGAAAGCAGAGGGTGGAGAGCTGAAGTTACACTCTATAGAGCTCACCAAGAAGAGCTCTGACAACTGATTGGAAAGGAAGGGACACACCTCCCTCCTCCACACAGCTCACAGGAACAGAGCTGAGGCTGCCAATCTGCTAGAAGTCACTCCCCTGTCCCTTTTTTTTTCAGGAAAAATTGTCAGTAGGGACTAATGCTGATAGCAGAGGAAGGAAGCATCAGACAGAAATGACACTTAGTGCTCTTAATTGAGACAAGTGCACACTATAGAGCAGCAATGGCCAACTCATGGCACGCATGCCACAGCTGGCACGCAGGGCCCTCTCTGTGGGAGAAGAGCGTACACTGACCGGCCATAGAACTATGTAGTGGATGCCAGCCACCGCCACTGCCCGCACTATCTAATCCTTTCCCCTTACACGGCCAACACTTAAAGCAGCTGCGAGAGTCAGAGGTGCGGTGGCGCTCTGACCAGGATAAGTGAGTGTGGGCTGTCAGTATATTTACCCCGCTTGCTCTCCTTCTATCGAGCAGTGCGGGACAGAGCGGCTCCATTTAAATTAAATGGAAACTACAGCCCCGGCATGCCCTGCGAAAATAAGAGGAGGGACAGCCTGGAGCCCAGGAAGAAAAATGGCTGAGGGAGAAGGGTGAGAGGAGTGTGGAGATGAGTGAGAGGAGGCTGAGGTGGTTCGGAAGGGAGAGAGAGCCCAAGCCACCACAGCCCCTGGAGTTGAACCAGCCAAAGAGGGAGCGAGAGGACGGTGCTTTGAGGACACGATCGAGACTGAGGAGGGCGATCACAGGCACCAACAAAAGGAGAAGCTTCTGCCAGGTCCCCTGATGCTTGACATCGGAGCCGGGTGAGTGCTGAACTGACTGCAATCCCCTTGGGGTGGGCAATCATCACCAGTGTTGGTACTTTGAAATAAGTTGGTTTTGTTTTGCAGTTTGGGCACCCGGGCTCAAAAAGGTTCGCCATCACTGCTATAGAGGAATATGCTTTGTTCATATTTCATGTCAGAGGTTTGCAACCAATTTAAGGAGGCCGAAGAGCAATTATTTCTCCATTTTTAATTCATAGTTCTGTATATATAGCATGGTATTGCAACTATAGCTCCTTAAAAGATGAGGAATTAAATGCATTTCAGAAATTTTAAAGTACGGTTTGCATCTATGAAGCCTTTCAAATGTTTATAATTCATATTATCATGCAACTACTGGTCGAAACATGCAAACTGTTCCTAAACCTCCTTTTTTCTGATCCATTAAAGGCTGCAATGGTTACCAACAGAACCCAGTATTGTCGGTTCTTGCATACTCTACTATGGTATGCCATAGTCTCTCCATGCAATGGCATAATCAGTCCCCAAACATAGGATTGCCACCTCATCCCTTTAAACCCGAACACATATGAAGTACACAGGTTTTGAGGTTAATATATTGCAGACGAGGCACTAAGTGAGTTCAATTACCACCTTAATCAGCCACAGAACCTGTGTAATTGAAATGTGTTCGGTTTTAAGGGATGAGGTGGCAACTCTACCCAAGCTTTGCGAGGAAGCGAGCATCGTGTCAAGGGGCTCTTTTGTATTGCACCTTATATTAATTGGTGATTGTTTGTTTGTCAATCCACATATGGGAATTTGAGCTCTAAAGATTGATAATGGCAGTGCTTGCCATCTACATTAAGATGCCTGTATACTGTAAATACTGATGAATTGATCTCAGGCTGTAAGCCATCACCAAGGCACTGCATAGTTTTCACACTCCTCTTGTTGAAGAAAAGAGTACTGGAATGTTAATTTTGTATGCATGATGTAACTCGAAGAGTGCTATTTTTATACCAATGGCTGCAAAACAAACACCACATTCAACCCTTGAATCTTCAGTTACAAAGCAGAATAGGTTTTGAAGGTATGACTGATCTCAATACACAACTTCTGGGGTGTTGTGTTCTACCAGCCTCTTATGACGAACATTGACACTTGTAGCAACTGAAAATAAACGGCCGCTTTTTCTTTTTTTTCTTTTTGTAATGAGCGATTCTTGACTTTTGGCAACAGCGAATAAAGGAGCTGCAATGGATATAGTGTATTGATTCGTAACATGAAAACAATTACATGTCCTCCCATTAGTTAAGCAGGATGTATCAGCTGAGAAGAAAGATTTTTTTTTTTTTTTTCTTTTTTACATTTTATTTTGGATAGAGTAAGAGAGAGTTATAAACCCTGTCAGGTTTGTTTGCCATCTGTGCCCCTTTTAGTGAAATTTTCCTTCACTTCATGTCCCACAGTCAATACATGAAGTGAGGGGAAATCCCTCCAAAGTGGGGGAATGCTTGTTAGTCAACATAACTAGAGCCCCCCCATTTAAAGATTTCACCTTTTATTCCTGTACTCATAACTGCCCGAAATGTGGGATTTCTCTCATTTTCCTTCACTTTCAGGGATTGGAGTCACTAGAACAAATAAAGAGGCTACATGTTTTTGACAGACCCAACCAGGACAGGGGCTTTTGGAGAGGACTGCAGGGTGGCCTCTTGCCTACTGACTATGGGCCCTGGTTTTTAAGGAAACACTATTCTTTGGGAGGTGTGTGCCTGGGGGACCCTTGGAATGGTCTTGTTTCCGATTCAAGTCCATGTCTCTCCAAAACACACTTACTCTGGGAACTGGAGGGCCCAGCCAGATAGATGTTTTGGGCCCCTATGCCAGCAATGACTGCTTTAGACTGTAATACTCAGAGCAGATGTTCTCATCAGCTCAAAGCAACCTGATTCTGGGGGCCCCCTGATATAATCTGCTTTAGGTATTAAAGGAGTTGTAAAGGTCGAAAGTTTTTTTTTATCTTAATGCATAATATGCATTAAGATAAAAAACCACCTGTGTGTAGCAGCCTCCCCGGCACCTCCCCCAATTACTTAGCTGAGCCCCATCTCTCTCCAGTGATGTCCACAAGTGTCTTACCCATCCAGGACACTCCTCCTGATTGGCTGAGACACAGCAGTGGTGCCATTGGCTCCCACGGCTGTCAATCAAAGTCAGCCAGCCAATTAGGGGACAGAGGGAACTCTGACTCAGTTTGGGTACCCCTTGTAGCAAGACGCTGGCTGAGGGGGCACTCGATAGCAGGATGGGCCAGGAGCTGCAAAGAGGGACCCGAGAACAGGAGGATCTGAGTTGCTCTGTGCAAAACAAAAGGTGGTAGGGGAATGGGACAGTTCAAAAACAACTGCATAGAGGAGGTAAGTATGATATGTATGTTACTTAAAAAAAAACAAGCCTTTACAGTCACTTTAAGAGTGTTTCTCCCATTGTGTGTCTCCTAGGTGTGCATTCCCATTGTTAATTGAGTCACCTAGGCTGGTTTAAGTGACTAGTTGTTCATTCATGTTAATTAAATCACTCTCAGCTATTAGTTGCTAGAGTTGGATTAGCACACTGTTTATGTTGGCTGTTCCTTAGCTTTGTTAGTTATATTCCTGTATACAGTTTCCTTTGCATACGATAATGTGATTCCGACGTACAAACGAAGGGAGACAACCGGTAGTGAGAGGAAATCTACCCCTAGGAAGGGAAATTCACTCCTGTAAGAGTTATTATGGGAAAAAGGTGTCTCCACTGAAGCTTTATCACCAATCCTTGTTTCCGAAACGACCCAAAATTTTCTAAACCCAATTGTCACCGGGACAGGAAGTGAGGTGAAATCTTCTGAACAGGGGCACAGACAGCACAAAAGACATTACAGGGATGTCAATCCTTCCCTATGCTATCCCAAAAAGCTCAAAAATAGTTTTTTTTGGCTGTAGTAACACTTAAAAAATGTACCTATCCCACTTTACATACATATTCAACTTAAGAACAAACCTACCTTGTTTGTAACCCAGGGACTGCCTGTATATGTATGTACAGAATCTCACAAAAGTAAGTAGACCCCTCGCATTTTTGTAAATATTTTATTATATCTTTTCATGTGACAACACTGAAGAAATTACACTTTGCTACAATGTAAAGTAGTGAGTGTACAGCTTGTATAACAATTTAAATTTACTATCTCATCAAAATAACTCAACACACAGCCATTAATGTCTAAACCGGTGGCAACACCCATAAGTGAAAATGTCCAAATTGGGCCCAATTAGCCATTTTCTCTCCCCGGTGCCATGTGACTCATTAGTGTCTCAGGTGTGAATGGGGAGCAGGTGTGTTAAATTTGGTGTTATCACTCTCACTCTCTCATACTGGTCACTGGAAATTCAACATGGCAGCTCATGGCAAAGAACTCTCTGAGGATCTGAAAAAAAGAATTGTTGCTCTACATAAAGATGGCCTAGGCTATAAGAAGATTGCCAAGACCCTAAAACTGAGCTGCAGCATGGTGGCCAAGGCCACACAGCAGTTTAACAGGACAGTTTCCACTCAGAACAGGCCTCACCATGGTCGACCAAAGAAGTTGAATTCACGTGCTCAGCGTCATATCCAGAGGTTGTCTTTGGTAAATAGATGTATGAGTGCTGCCAGCATTGCTGCAGAGGTTGAAGGGGTGGGGGTCAGCCTGTCAGTGCTCAGACCATACGCCGCACACTGCATCAAATTGATCTTCATGGCTGTCATCCCAGAAGGAAGCCTCTTCTAAAGATGATGTACAAGAAAGCCTACAAACAGTGTGCTGAAGACAAGCAGACTAAGGACATGGATTACTGGAACCATGTCCTGTGATCTGATGAGACCAAGATAAACTTATTTGGTTCAGATGGTGTCAAGCGTGTGTGGCGGCAACCAGGTGAGGAGTGCAAAGACAAATGTGTCTTGCCTACAGTCAAGCATGGTGGTGCGAGTGTCATGGTCTGGGACTGCATGAGTGCTGCCGGCACTGGGGAGCTACAGTTCATTGAGGGAACCATGAATGCCAACATGTACTGTGACCTACTGAAGCAGAGCATGAGCCCCTCCCTTCGGAGAATGGGCCACAGGGCAGTATTCCTACATAACGACCCCATACACACCTCCAAGATGACCATTGCCTTGTTAAAGGTGATGGACTGGCCAAGCATGTCTCCAGACCTAAACCCTATTAAGCATCTGTGGGACATCCTCAAACAGAAGGCGGAGGATCACAAGGTCTCTAACATCCACCAGCTCCGTGATGTCGTCATGGAGTAGTGGAAGAGGATTCCAATGGCAACCTGTGACGCTCTGGCGAACTCCATGCCCAAGAGGGTTAAGATATATGTATAGTTGCGCTTGTACATAAAGCAAACAATCATATCCTGAAAAGAATCATAAAAATAGTGCGGAAACCAAATCAACATGTGTTAAAGTCCAAAACACAAGGTGAAAAAATTGTATCTGTGCTTTCAAATGAAATAAATGTATTGTCCCAAGTGGTTTGATTGAAGAAAAACATCCAAACTATGTGTAAATAATAGTGTCCTTATAAGTGTCCAAAATCGTGAAGTCAGGTAGTGGAAATTGTTCCGTTACCAGTAGAACCTCCACACATACCCCAGCAATACATCCTTATGACGGGACACCGGGTAAGAGGCTTCCCTCC
>BLSH010194870.1:568954-597139 GCA_018402905.1 Glandirana rugosa
ATACACACCTCTTTTGGTCCGTGACGAGTAGTGGACAGGTTATGTCAGGGTTGTCACTTCGTACCACCACCGTCGTAGTACGACACCCCCACAAAAAGTCGACGTTCCTGTCCTGCTGACCAACGTTAGCTCCCTTTCTACTTACGTCGGTTCATGCCCCTATAGGACCTACTTCTGGAAGAGGTCTCACGAGTCCTGGAGTCTGACCCGGCTTCCAAATGGAAGATTGTTCTGTTACTGGGATTCGTGTGTCGATTTTATTACTTCCTCACCGAAGTGTTGTTGAGACACTGACAAGAACTTCGGCGGTCGGCAAGTGGTTAATTGGGTTTAAGTCAGGGCTCTGGCTGGGCCATTCAAGAACAGTCACAGAGTTGTTGTGAAGCCACTCCTTCATTATTTTAGCTGTGTGCTTAGGGTCATTGTCTTGTTAGAAGGTAAACCTTCGGCCCAGTCTGAGGTCCTGAGCACTCTGGAGAAGGTCTTCATCCAGGATATCCCCGTACTTGGCTGCATTCATCTTTCCCTCGATTGCAACCAGTCGTCCTGTCCTTGCAGCTGAAAAACACCCCCACAGCATGATGCTGCCACCACCATGCTTCACTGTTGGGACTGTATTGGACAGGTGATGAGCAGTGCCTGGTTTTCTCCACACATACCGCTTAGAATTAAGGCCAAAAAGTTCTATCTTGGTCTCATCAGACCAGAGAATCTTATTTCTCACCATCTTGGAGTCCTTCAGGTGTTTTTTTAGCAAACTCCATGCGGGCTTTTATGTGTCTTGCACTGAGGAGAGGCTTCCGTCGGGCCACTCTGCCATAAAGCCCAGACTGGTGGAGGGCTGCAGTGATGGTTGACTTTCTACAACTTTCTTCCATCTCCCGACTTCATCTCTGGAGCTCAGCCACAGTGATCTTTGGGTTCTTCTTTACCTCTCTCACCAAGGCTCTTCTCCCCCGATAGCTCAGTTTGGCCAGACGGTCAGCTCTAGGAAGGGTTCTGGTCGTCCCAAACGTCTTCTATTTAAGGGTTATGGAGGCCACTGTGCTCTTAGGAACCTTAAGTGCAGCAGAATTTTTTTTTGTAACCTTGGCCAGATCTGTGCCTTGCCACAATCCTGTCTCTGAGCTCTTCAGGCAGTTCCTTTGACCTCATGAGTCTCATTTTCTTTGACATGCACTGTGAGCTGTAAGGTCTTATATAGACAGTTGTGTGGCTTTCCTAATCAAGTCCAATCAGTATAATCAAACACAGCTGAACTCAAATGAAGGTGTAGAACAGGGATATGCAATTAGCGGACCTCCAGATGTTGCAGAACTACAAGTCCTATGAGGCATAGCAAGACTCTGACAGCCACAAGAATGACACCCAGACGCAGAGGCATGGTACTTGTAGTTTTGCAACAGCTGGCGGTCCGCTAATTGCTTATCTCTGGTGTAGAACCATCTCAAGGATGATCAGAAGAAATGGACAGCACCTGAGTTAAATATGAATGTCACAGCAAAGGGTCTGAATACTTAGGACCATGTGATATTTCAGTTTTTCTTTTTTTAATAAATCTGCAAAAATTTCAACAATTCTATGTTTTTCTGTCAATATGGGGTGCTGTGTGTACATTAATGAGGAAAATAAATGAACTTAAATTATTTTAGCAAATGGCTGCAATATAACAGAGTGAAAAATTTAGGGGGGTCTGAATACTTTCCGTACCCACTGTGTGATATATATATATATATATATATATATATATATATATATGTATGTGTGTGTATTTTATAATAGTGTTATTATTTATTTTTTTACACATAACAGCAGACCGAAAAGAAAAAAAAAAAACTTCTGGGAGTTGAGTGTGTATGTGTGTGTGTTTTATAATAATAGTATTATTATTATTATTTTTTTTTTTACACTTAACAGCAGACATCTACATATATAGCGTGTAAAAGTCTATTGATGAAGCGGAATTCCGCCTGAAAAAAAAAAAAAGACACTTACCTGTCCAGGGAACCCGCAATGTCAGCACCCGAAGCGGACCTGTCCATCTGCTCTGGGTGCAGCCGTCGCCATCCTTACTAAGGGAAACCGGAAGTGAAGCCCTGCAGCTTCACAGCCTGTTTCCTACTGTGCATGAGCGAGTCTGAATGGCCCCTGCTGTCTTCTGGGACTTGTGTGTCTCCCAGAAGATAGCGGGAGCACATACCTGGATTTGACAGGTATCCCCCCCCCCCCCCCCCCCCCCCGGTGTGAAATGTGGCACTGGGGGGGGGGGGGGGGAATCCAGTCTGCAGAAGTTCCATCTATGGTTGGAAGTCCGCTTTAAGTGTAAAATTCATGCCTTGCTACAAGCAAGCTCCTACACAGAGCGCTGTATTTCTTCATGCTGTGGCAAAAACTGTTTACGAATTTACCTGCCAAAAGATTAGTCATTTTCACCATCCATTTTTGTGATGCACATACCTCTGCTTGTCCATAAGATCTCTCTGGTACATCCTGATTTATCAGTAAGCTAACCCAGAAAGCAGAAATGCTAGAGGAGGCGAAGCCACAGTAATTCACAGCCTGAGAAGGAGGCTGGAGGGGGAAACCTTGTTACTCTCTTTGAAATGCAAGCTGGGCTTTCTAATAGGAAAGCTTAGCATTGCTTGCATACTTGGAGGAACACGATATGTTGAAGAGTTAAAAGAGAAGGTTTAAAGCCCCATGCACACTGGGCATTTAGCTGTAGTGCATGGGGCTCTGATATTTAGCTGTGGATAGAAGCCATAAACTCTGAGAGTCTGACAACTACTACAGCTGGAGCGGATATTTGGCTGTACATACTGTACATTTGGGGCAGTTTGTGCCCAGAGAGGAATGCCCAGAAGGCAGACTTCTTGCATTCTGGACATTTGTCCCTGGGTGTATCCTGGCCTAAACGTTCATACAGCTAAGTGCCCTGTCCAGCTGCAGCAGTTGTCAGACTCTGAGTTTTACAGGCTGCTGGCACAGGGACTGGATGGGACACTAATGTCTTCTACCCACAGCTAAATTCCAGAACCCCATGCATCGCGGCTACATGACTAGTGTCAATGGGGCCCAATATGTGGTGTCCCATTATCATTTACCACCAAATGAAAGCCCAATTTGTCCTGAAACAAAATTGCTGTATAATACACCTGGATGTACAAAGCAGTAGTGATGATATGTACGGTTTTACGAACACATGTCAAAGTTACAAAATAGTTTTAGGCATTAAAATTTGTTTACCCTTAGACGTGAAGGGGTTAATTCTACTATAAGTGCTGAACATAAAGAACATATTTAAATCCTTTCCATTTGCATTTTACAGAAAACAAGTTTTGAGCATTGTTTGGTTAGAAAATAAAACAAAATGGTGGTAGTAGTAGGGAACCAAGTAATGAAGACTTTATTGGCATATTATAATAGGTGAAACTGAATGTTGTGAAGGATTGTTCAAAGACGAGACTTGTGTATAGGTCATTGTTGATGGGTAAAGTTGATGTATTCCTTGTTTGTTCAATTTGCCGAGGGCAAACTTAGGAAATCTATGTGTGAGAACAAGTTTGGATGTAGGTGATATAATAACAAACACTGAGACTGAAGTCACTGTAGAGCGATCTCATAAACCGATAAGACAACATCAGAAGCAGCTGGAAGATAATTCTACTCATAGATTGTAAATATTTAAGCTCTTCTCAGTCGTATAGGTGTAGTAGAACAAACATTTTTAGGACAGAGACATTCCCATGGACTTAAAGCGGAGTTCCACCCAAAAGTGGAACCTCCACTTTAAGGCAAGATGACCCCCTGACATGCCACAATTGGCATGTCATTTTTTTTTGGGGGGGAGGGGGACCCTGTTTTCACAGGGTCCCAGGTCCACTTCCTCTCCTTGTGCCGCAGAACCAGAAGGAAGTTCACCCCCCCCCCAGCGATCTTCTGGAACACGTCACAGGTCCCAGAAGATGCACCTGCCATTTGCAGCGTGACTCGCGCATGCGCAGTGTGCACATGGCTTTGAAGCCAAAGCCGGGTGTCCACACTTGTGATGCCGACACCGCCGAAGAGAGGGGGAGAAGAGAGACCGTGGGACAGGTGAGTGTCCGATTAAGTCAGCAGCTACACTTTTTGTGTAGCTTTACGAAGTCTCTTATATTTTAAAATACAGAACAAGACTATTAAAGACTGTGTATAAAGCAAAAACATTTTTCTCAAGTCGTCTTCCAGGACAGCACACCTGAGAAATGATTGGTCCCAACTGACAAACGCAATCAAGAAGAGGTCGAAACCCCCGCCCCTCCCTATGCTCCTCAGTTTTTGATTGTGCTTCCCCACAGTTAAACAGTTTGTTTTCTAAACAGATCCAAGGCTGAGGGTCTCCTCCTGGGAGCCGGGCTGCAGTCTTGTGGGGCTTTACTCTTCCCAGGGGGAAATTTCTTTCCCAGACCAGCAATGGTTACCTCGGGGGGGGGGGGGCTGGGCAGCGGAATTTGGAAGAGCCCCCCTGAGAGCTGATGGTCCCTGGGCACAGTGGGGTGTCCCAGAACTTCAGGCACCACTTTCCTACACCCTCCTCTTACTTGGCTGGGTTGTCAGGGAGTGAGAAGGCTGGCGCTGGTCTCATCTCGGCAGAGTCTTGCACGCGGAGAGGTGAGCAGCGGCCAGCGGAGCAGGCGTCCTCATCCTCCTGCTCTCCTACTCCAGAGCCGCCTTCAGGGAGCTTGTCTGTTGGTGAACCCTGGACAAGAGGGTGGCCTCTGCAGGGGTGATGGAAAGAGAGGAGGGACACGCAATGGTCGCAGCCATGGAGGAGACCACAGCGGGTGAGTCGGCCGGCTGGCAGGGGTAGTGGGGGGTGGGACCCTGACCCTTACCCCTGCAGGATACAGTGGAGCGGGGGTTATGGACTAATGCCAGTAGGCTTAAGTCTAAGACCCCTTCCCGATCTAAGAGATGTGGTTACTGAAATGACAAGCTGTTGAGGATCACACAAAACCGTTCTGCTATAAATTTATCCACAAATTGTCGGGGAAGGAAACCTCTCAGGTCATGAAGGACTTTCTCTCTGTGCAGACAGAGATGTTAACTACCCTTAAGTCTTAAGGCAGCCCTAAGGCCTAGGCAGGAAGTTGAGCCCCTCTCTAGTGTGGAGGGTTCTTCCTCGTAGGAAGGGCCCTCAGGCTTCAGGAGGGACAGTGGAGTTAGGCATCTGGGAAGTGTAAGGGTTCCCGCCATTCAGGACTCAGAGGAGGAGGCAGAGGAATCTGAGTAGAGTATTCTGGATGAGGAGTAGGAGGATAGCCAGGAGGAAGAGGACTCAAGGCCAGGCAGACACATTTTCTCTGCTGACGAGATGGAACAGCTCCTCAAGGCTATATATGCCTCAGAGAAGATTCAGAAGCCAGCGACACAGGTCTTGGCCCAGGATAGGATGTACATGGGCTTGGTCAGACCACAGGCAAAGGTTCTCCCGGTCCATTAGGCTCTCAAGGATATCATCCTGCGAGAATGTAAGGAACCAGAGAGGAAGCTTTTGAAATTTAAAACTTGGAAACGTAGGTTTCCTTTCAAAGGAGGAGGAAGAGAAGTTCTCCTAGACTAGACGCTTCTCTAGCACAGGTCTCTAAGCAGTCTGATCTCTCTTTTGAATTTGTGGGAAATATTAGAGACCAGATGGACCGTAGGTCCGAGACTCTGCTGCGCAGAGCCTGGTAGGTCAATGCAATAGCTATGAGTCCAGCCCTGGCATCAGCCTGCGTAGCCAGAAACATGTGGGTGAGCAAGCTGTTAGACCACGTTTCAGGTACTTCCAAATCCAAGCCGGTTATAGACTCCTTGGAGGTAATTGGGAGGGCGGTAGCCTACCTAGCAGCCTACCTAGCAGATGCAGCAGTTGAGATGGTATGCATGACTGCAAAGTCTGCAGCCCTCCTAAACTTGGCCAGAAGGGCCCTCTGGGTAAAGATCTGGGACAGGGACCACACATCAAAAACACGGTTGTGTAGCCTACCGTTGGAGGGCTCAATACTCTTTGGCACAGGTTTGGAACGGACGCTCTCTAGATTCACAGAGAAGGGGAAAAATTCCCTGTTAAACCTAAAAAGGATAAAGGGAATTTTTTTTCGAGGCCCCCAGGCTGCCAATTGCTTCAAGAATAAGAAAGAAGGCAAGAAATGGGGGTTTGGCAAAGGCAATACACGGGTTACCCAGCAAACAGGACAACCGGAAATGGGAAAAATGGAACCTGAATAAAACAACTTAGAAGCGAAAATGACACAAAAGGTTAGACTTGTCATGTAATGCTATGATTTAGTAACAGATATAGGCGAAAAACCGTGAGGGTTTAGTATCACTTTAATTTTGAGTGAGGAATCGGGATGTCTCTTGACGTGCTGATTACTTTTACTTATGGTGGGACATAAAATGTACTTTTATTGCTCTCACTTGGAATACACAGTATGGATGGTAATGCTACTGCCATGGAATATTCTTTGAACGAAAAGGTGCATTGTAATGTCTGGAATTGTCAAACTATGTTTTGTTAAACTTTGTTTTGGAAAAAAAAATTATTTCCCTGACTTCTGACCTGCTGACATTTTATCAGACAGGAAATGAGGGAAAATATGCAACACAGACAGAAATGCAAATTTTTTTATTAGAGTAAGGAAAGGCTAGAACCTCCTATCAGATTTTTTTTTTTATTGTATTGCAATTTTGAAAATCCCTCTAAAATAATTTGTCAGTTCCTATATAATCTATTAAAACTAAATAATTTTATTAATATGCACCTTAAAAAAATATATATATATATTTAAAACCTAACCTGTATCATCGCCTTCCTCTTATAGTCATGATATTCATGTATAAAAATGTTGGGGAATGCACATTGCCCCTGACAGGTATTACCGTATTTATTTCAGGTACTTATACAGCGCTGTCAATTTATGCAGCGTTTTACATATACATTGTATGTTCACATCAGTCCCTACCCTCATGGAGCTTACAATCTAACATCCCTATACACTGGAAAAGGGGTTGGTCATGGGACTTTAAATGAGACATACCACCAATAAGCATTGCATGGAGTATATAAATTATATAGAATATGAAATTTGTAAATTATTTGTTTATTTACACACTGAATGAACAATTACAGTGAAGTAAGATCATAGTATCATAAAAACGCAGACATCCAGCCACACAGGGCCACAGTAATGGAACATAACATGATAGCAGATCAAAAAGTCCATGAGTATACCATACAGAGTACAGTTGGATAGAAGACATGGTGAATGGTGAAAGATATTATTCCATAAAGCATTGATAAGACTCTACGCGTTTCGTGGCGCTATAGCCACTCATCAGAAGTACAACGCTGTAATTTTTGCTGTAAACATGAGAAAAGATCTTATGTTATTTGCCTCCCTATAGGTGAAAGGGAAGGGGGAAAATCATTGGGTAGATACAATGTATTACTTACATATTGAACTGAGGACCTGACCCAGCTCAAAGGGGAAAACGCCAACTGATGTCTGCCCCGGGACTGAGGTGGGGATGCCTGTCCAATCCGAAGGGGGGGGGGGTCCAGGCAGGAAACGGTCATAGAAAGAAGTGAGGTGCATGACCCAGTGTGAGTTTGAGGGGAGACACATTTGCCCCAAATTAGCCTAGAAATGTCAAACATGGGAAAATTATCATGTATGGGGTATATTACCAAGAACAAACGTATAAGTGGAAAGGGTAGAAAGGGGGAAGTGTCTATGCCACGAAGAAGAGAGGTTACATTGTAAGTAGGAGACATGCACCACGGAAGAGGAGTGAAAACTGGGTAGGAAAGTGAGGACGTGCAGTTTAAAAGATTGCACCCGGGGGAGTGATGTAGTGAAAGGGGGAGAAAGATCGATGTAAGTCAGAGAACTACACCATTGACATTTAAGTATCCTTGAATGCAGCCTAAGAAAACCCCCAAATGTGTAGAGAGAAGCCGTAGGCAGGGACTTACCAATTAAGTATGTGTGATGGGTTGTAGAGGAACTGCTCCAAAGTGAAAAAGAGGAAGTGGTGTTGGCCGGATCCTGCCCTTAAAAACCCCCCAGGTGGGAGGCGTTTCCCCACCAGCGTCATGCAGGCAAAAATGGAGGACAGGTGTGGATGGCAGGTCATGATTGCGGCGCTCGCGCCAGAAATCAGACTGCAAACACCCGCTCCCTGTGCCTGGATGGACTAAACTCACGTCTCCCGTCTCGCGGACATGAAATGCCACAGGCGGGGCGTGTGAGCATGACGCCGATGCACGGGAGGAAACCTCCCCCTTCCCCCCTGGAGGGGGGGGGAGGATACTGCCGTGGATCGCAGCCCCGGGACAGACGCTCAACCGTTCCCCGATGGCGGCTGGGTGATAGAATCGATGAACAGAAAAATGGAACATGTCTAGGGGCTGGATGATGGATGGAATGACTGTATGCCGATTGATATGGAATCCAATCAATCATATGAAAAAGTGGTATGACAGATCACGGGCGACCGCGGGTGTCTTCCACCCAAATTTATACATAAAAAACAGAAAATGTGATCCGTCAATACCACTTGTTGAGTGGTATGCCTCCATCCCTATTATACATATACACTGGAAAAGGGGTTGGTCATGGGACTTTAAATGAGACATACCACCAATAAGAATTGCATGGAGTATATAAATTATATAGAATATGAAATTAACATAAGATCTTTTCTCATGTTTACAGCAAAAATTACAGCGTTGTACTCGTAGAGTCTTATCAATGCTTTATGGAATAATTTCTTTCACCATGTCTTCTATCCAACTGTACTCTGTATGGTATACTCATGGACTTTTTGATCTGCTATCATGTTATCATGTTATGTTCCATTACTGTGGCCCTGTGTGGCTGGATGTCTGTCGTTTTTATGATACTATGATCTTCACTGTAATTGTTCATTCAGTGTGTAAATAAACAAAAAATTTACAAATTTCATATTCTATATAATTTATATACTCCATGCAATTCTTATTGGTGGTATGTCTCATTTAAAGTCCCATGACCAACCCCTTTTCCAGTGTATATGTATAATAGGGATGGAGGCATACCACTCAACAAGTGGTATTGACGGATCACATTTTCTGTTTTTTATCTAACATCCCTAACTCGCATTCATACACATATTAGGGCCAATTTGAACAGGATCTAATTTACCTACCAGCATGTCTTTGGAGTGTGGGAGGAAACTGGAGTACCCGGAGGAAACCCACGCAGGCACAGGGAGAACATGCAAACTCCAGGCAGGTAGTGTCGTGGTTGGGATTCGAACCAGCGACCCTTTTGCTGCCAGGCGAAAGTGCAATCCACTACACCACTGTGCTGAATTGTTACAATTCTGTGGCAGCATAAATAAATATATAATGGCATGGAGTTTGCATGTTCTCCCTGTGCCTGTCTGGGTTCCTCCGGGTACTCCAGTTTCCTCCCACACTCCAAAGACATGCTGGTAGGTTAATTGGCTCCTAATATATGTATGAATGGGAGTTAAAGTGGATGTAAACCCACCACCCACCCAGTATAAACTAATGGCACAGTATTAATGTATATATACATGCAAGCCTCCTGCAAATCTCCCTACCTTTCAAATGTCCTTCCTATAAGCACTAGCAGCTCTGTAAAACTCTGAAATCAGAGGGTCTCTGTGTTTGCTGGAGTTTGGTGGGTGGAGTTGTGATGTCACAAGCCTCCCCATCCACCTCTATACTGAGACATTGAGGAGGGAGGGAGGGGGGCGTGTAAAACTTTCTCTGCTGTGTGAAGGAGATAAGCAAATTGCTTGTCGCTCACAGAGCAAGGGGTGGATCGACTGTGTATTTCCCTGTTAGTCGGACTTTCTCTTCCTGAAAAAAGATAAGGTCATTACTCACTGTTGTATTAACTCTTTGTGGCAAGACTGGGCACAGATGATATGACATGCAATACTCTACCAGGCAGAATTATTAATTAATTTTTATTTTTTTCGGGTTTACATCCACTTTAAGGCTGCTACACACTATAAGAGAATCAGACGAATGATCGTCCAATTTTCTTCAATGTTTCACACCAAGTCCAAAATGAGGAAGGAAATGTACAAAAATTCTTTTATGACAAAGGATTTTTTTTTTGTTGCTTATTGTTTCTGATCATGGGCAATCTTTCGGATCTGATTTTTCTCGTATGAAAAGAAAAAAATTTGTAGTTTGTCCCTTTTGGAGATTTTTGTTTGCAAAGTCTGAATCAAATGTCGAAAGTTGTGTACACAATATGCGAAAATCAAATGATCGTGTCGGAATCTTTCTTCAGATTTTTCTCCTAGTGTGTACCCCCTTTTAGGGACCTTAAATTGGAAAATCCTTGAGGGCAGGAACTTATGTGAGTGCAAGATTATATACTGCATATGTAAAGCACTGCGTTAATTGTTGGTACTATATAAGTACCTGTAATAAAATAAATAAGATATTCATATACATGCATGCCCCCCCCCCCCGCCCAAATTAACCACTTCAGCCCCGGAAGGATTTCCCACTTTAGGACCAGAGCATTTTTTGCGATTTGGCACTGCATTGCTTTAACTGACAATTGCGCAGTCATGAGATGTTGTACCCAAATGAAATTGACGCCCTTTTTTCCCCCCACAAATAGAGCTTTCTTTTGGTGGTATTTGATCACCTCTACGTCACTTCTGATCACAGCTATAAACAAAAAAAGAGCAAAATTTTGAAAAAAAAAAAAAAAAACAATTCTTACTTTTTGCTATAATATATATCCAAAAAATTAAAAAAAAAACAAGTTTATTCATCGGTTTTGGCCGATATATATTCTTCTACATATTTGTGGTAAAAAGAATCGCAATTGCCATAGATTGATTAAAAACCATAAACTACGTTGCGCCGTGGAAAAACTATTAATAATAATAATAATAATCAAGGAATAGATGAAAATCATAAATAAATAAATTAGATACAGTGAGACAACCAATTAAGGCTGCCAGGGGGCTGCTGTAATCCCCAGCGTGATTGCTTGATCAAAATTGTAACCCAATAAACATTCAGCGCCTCCCCAAAATAATTCATATGAATAATCACAAAATGACAAATTAGTGTCCGTATACAGTCCAAACAATTGTTAGCTTATTAAAGTGTCTTCCGTGAAGAGGTGAGAAAAGTGCTCAACAAGTTGCCAGGTGCATAAGGTGCAAAATAGTGCCAGGTGCTCGCTCCCCCTTTTGGGTCCCCACTCACCACAAAGTGTTGACCTGCTGCTTTGCAGTCACCAGGTCAGACAAGCGGTATATTGTGGATCTCTTGGCAGCTGGTCACTGGAGAAGTAAATCACCGGCAGCAATTCTTCTAAAGCCCAACTTTAACGTGCTCAAAGAAAAATAGAAAGGCCATAGTGTAGATGGTCTAAAATATTTCACATTTATTGCGGACGAATTCCTACTTACAGAAAGCTATATGACAAGCGCATATGTAGGACACAGCGTGATGACTGCCGGAACTTGCATCCGTTGATCTCTGTCCAGATGGCGGATATGACGTGGGAGACTGTGACAGGCCGGAACTGACGTCAACGCGTTTCGCTCTTAAAGATAGAGCGTCATCATGGACTGTATACGGACACTAATTTGTCATTTTGTGATTATTCATATGAATTATTTTGGGGAGGCGCTGAATGTTTATTGGGTTACAATTTTGCCATATATTGATTGGTTGCCGTGTTTACAAACCATGAGAATTTATTTATGGCGTTTTTTACAATTTTTTTCTTTCTAGTAATGGCGGCGACCTGTGATTTTTTTTTTTTTTTTTTTTTTTTTTTTTTTTTTTTTTTTTTTTTTAGCGGGACTGCAATATTGCGGCGGACATATCAGACATTTTTGACACTTTTTTTTAGGACCAATGACATTTATACAGCGATCACAGCTAAAAAAAAAAAAGATTACTGTGTAAATGTCAGTGGCAGGGAAGGGGTTAACCAGCAGGGGGCGATCTAAGGGGTAAATTGTGTTCCTTGTGTGTGTTCTAACTGTGTGGAGGCTTGGCTGACAGGGGCCACCCCGAGTACAGGGATCAGTAGATCTCTGTCATGCCGCCTGGCAGAACGGGAAACCGCCGTGTTTACCTCGGTTCCCCGTTCTGCCTCTCTAACAGGCGATCGCGGGTCGCCGGAGGCCATAGAGTCCGCCCGACCTGTGGGCATGCTCACGGAGGGCATAGCAGGCAGCCTGCGCTCGCACGCAAATCTTGCATGCGCGAATCGCTGTTTATAAATGGTGATTTGCGGGAACGTGCCACACTGCAGCAGTAAATATACGTAAGGCAGTCGGGAAGTAGTTAATAAATGTAGTACACTGTATAATTCAGAACATTTATATGCGTTCTCATCCTCTACTGCTTTCTAATAGAAATCTGTACTTTAATCTGAGATCACAAAATAAGAGGCACCAATGTGTTCTATCCCCTTCTTCTAGAGTACACAGTTCTGCTAAAAAAGTGTGATGACCATTAATTTGCCATGGTCCTCTGCAGTGCAGTGTAAAAACAAAAGCTGCGGAGTGCTAGTTAGTGAACGATATTTAGAGTGAGCCAGCATGAATAAGCATACATTATTTATTAATGGATCACAAATAATAAATGTATGCATTTTTCATGAGCTGGCCACAATAACAGGTTCAAATTACTATAGGAATTCCAAGGAGCAGTCCACCTACCCTTTCCACACTCCCTGCTGCCCAGATCTGCTTGGTGCCTGAGTTACCTATTACGAGGCCTGAGAGCAGTGGCAGCTAGTAGGGTTTTTTTTGGGGGTGGCAAACAACCCCCCCCCCCCACTGGGCCACTGGCAGAGCGCCACTAGCACGTCTGCTCCTATCAACCCGCTGCGTGCGGTGCACACTAATATCAGCAAACACCCCCCACCCGCTGTCTGCCGGTCAGTCCTTATCCTGGATGCAGGCAGTGAGAGCAGCGGTTGGGTCCTTAAGGAGTGCGGGGCAGATGCAGCCATCTTTCAGCGTGGTCACCCCTGTCCTTAAGCGTGGCAGGCTGAGGGAAAGCTGCTCCGGTGTCCACTCCTGGAGCAGCTTCTGTGGTGCGTCTCAGCGCTAGGCGTCCAATAGGATTGCCTGACATTTTGGCCAATGGGGAAACAGGTTTCATACCCGCTTCCCGATTGGCCAGGAAGAGGATCAGTGTCGCAACAGGGAATAATGATTCACTTTTGCAACACAACTGGGTGGGATCGGGGCACTATGCTCTGCGCCCCAAGCCCACCCTATTTTGAAGCCTATTAGAGCCTCTGGCACTAATCAGGTGCTTCAAAATACACCCCCCCGCCTATCCCCACAATTGTAATTCATGCACCCGACGTCCTGAAAGGGGCTGGGCACATGGATAGGGAGAGCGGCGGCGGTGTTGGGGGGGGCGGCGCCCATGATGCATGGGCCACCACTGCCTGAGAGATCATATGGGAGCAGGGAGGAAAGTTAGCACATAAATGTTGGGAGGCAGGACAGGGGATTGGGATGATAGTAGACTTACAGGAAAGGTTTGTACTTTCACTTAAGGGTCCCTATAATAGGGGAACTCTGGGGAGCAATTCAGGTAGACAATCTAGAGTTCTGTATTGTGCTTTCTTACATATGGCATACCTTTTAGTAGTCCTGGTTTGCACAGGATAGCCAAGAATGTGCACCCTTACATGATAGTATTACCATTATATTATTCCCCCCCCTCTTTTTAAATGGCACCTATAGTACTCCAAGGTTATGCTGCTACACCCAAAGGCCTCATGAACAATGATGTTTACTTAGTCCTCTAGTGTGAAATCCCTTCCAGCCCCTGGGGATCCATAGGTGGCAGATACAGCCTACCATGCAAGTGAATGGCTATACGTACCTGTACTAATGTAGAAACCACTGCTCCTGTTTTATGTGTATACCCGTGGCACCCTCCTCTCCTAAGCAGCTGCAGTAAACTCTTTTTTTGCATGTTTTTGCACCTGCTCCAAAGTGTGTCTGGTGTTTTGTGTTTTTTTTCCCCTCTAAACTCCCCTGAATGTTAACCTATGTGTCCATACACCCATAGACTTTTGGAAGTATTTAGTGGCAGCAGGGGCTTTTAGAAGCAGAATGAGTATTAGCAGAAAAAACGCTTTCAAATGTGTGCCCTGGTTCACATTGATGCTACTTTGAAATCGCTGCTACCTCACTTGAAGCCGTGCAATTTCAAAGTAGCAAGGTCATCACGATTTCAGGTGCTACTTGATAGACATCTATGGGGCTTCATGCACAAATGTCTATTGAAATCGCACCTGAAATCTGCAATAGTGCAGGTACTACTTTTGCAAATCGGTGCGGCGCTGAAAAATCAGTGTCGCACCGATTGGAACAGTGCCATTGCCGCCAACAGGCTGCGATTTGTCATGCGATTTGATCTCTCAAATTGCATGACAAATCGCTCCAATGTGAACCTAGGCTTAAGCCCTGGTTCACACTGACACAATTCTTGGCATGCGATTTGACATGTCAAATCGCATGCCAAATCAGCGGCAATAGCCGGAAATGGCACAGATGGGCACTTTATATAATATAAAATATGGATTAGTATGAATTATTTAATTGTTGAAACAGGTATGTAAATCACACATAGGAAGGGCAGGTTTGCACAGCTCTGACACAATCGCTTTATCTCTTCCTTTTTTTTTTTTTCTTTTGTAGGATTTAATTTTTTATTATTTAGGTATCTCAAAACGTTCTAAACAAAGGACCAATTTACATTTACTTATTTATGATTGAAAGTATTGAGTACAGTGCTGCATATAAAATTTGATCAATGCTCTTGTGCATCAGAGTTTACATGCATGTGCAATGTATTTCCTGAACGTGCCAAGTAAAGCAGTGGCATGAATGGCTGTATGGCCTGTCATACAGGAAAATAGCTCTTTGCACCAACTGCGGCTTCCCGGGTGTGAAAGTGCCAGGGATTTTATGCTTGAGCTCTTTGGACCTAATGTGCATGAGGCCGAAAAATCTTCTAGCATAAAATTTCCGGTACTTTTCCATACACAGGGAGTTGCAGATGCTGTGTACAGCTGCCCATACAAGGGAATGACTGTTCACAAGCAGTCACTTGAAAAAGGAAGATGCTCCTGTGCATTGGCTTTTACGTGTGTGTGTGTGTGTGTGTGTGTGTGTGTGTGTGTGTGTGTGTGTGTGTGTGTGTGTGTGTGTGTGTGTGTGCGCGACATACACTACATTACCAAAAGTATTGGGACACCTGCCTTTACACGCACATGAACTTTAATGGCATCCCAGTCTTAGTCCATAGGGTTCAATATTGAGTTGCCCCACCCTTTGCAACTATAACAGCTTCAACTCTTCTGGGAAGGCTGTCCACAAGGTTTAGGAGTGTCTATGCGAATACAGAGATTTACCACTGGAGGGCTTGGTATATTACACGCACCTCATCCCCCATAGGAATACATTATTGGGGAAGAAAAACAACAAAGGGTCTCATTTCCCCACTTCCAAATTAGACCCTTTGTGGGGTTTTTTCCCCCAATAGTGTCTATGGGAATGTTTGACCATTCTTCCAGAAGTGCATTTGTGAGGTCAGGCACTAATGTGGATGAGAAGGCCGGGCTCGCAGTCTCCGCTCTAATTCATCCCAAAGGTGTTCCATTGGGTTGCGGTCAGGACTCTGTACAGGCCAATCAAGTTCCTCCACCCCAAACGCACTCATCCATGTCTTTATGGACCTTGCTTTGTACACTGGTGCGCATTCATGTTGGAACAGGAAGGGGCTATCCTCAAACTGTCCCACAAAGTTGGGAGCATGAAATTGTGGAAAATGTTTTGGTATGCCGACTCCTTAAGAGTTCCCTTCTCTGGAACTAAGGGGTCAAGCCCAACCCCACACCATAATTCCCCCTCCACCAAATGATTTGGACCAGTTCACAAAGCAAGGGCCAAGACATGGATGAGCGAGTTTGGAGTGGAGGAACTTGACTGGTCCTGACCTTGATCCGAGAGAACACCTTTGGGATGAATTAGAGTGGAGACTGCGAGCCAGGCTTTCTTGTCCACATCAGTGCCTGACCTCACAAATATCCTTCTGGAAGAACGGTCAAACATTCCCATAGACACTCCTAAACCTTGTGGACAGCCTTCCCAGAAGAGTTGAAGCTGTTATGGCTGCAGAGTGGGCCAACTCAATATTGAACCCTAGGGACTAAGACTGGAATGCCATTAAAGTTCATGTGCTTGTAAAGGCAGGCGCCCTAATACTTTTAGTAACATAGTGTATTTTCTTAACACAGAATTTACATGTTTGTGAAATATGTCATGTGCACAGGTAAATACTGATGCAGAGGCGCAGCTCCGTTTACAAATGTATGGCTGCATACAGGCTTGTAATCCAAAGCACTCATATATCAAAGCGAATTTCCACATAAGAAATCATGGAAATTTAGATGATTCGTTCCACAACCATTTATTCATAAGTCTTTCAGTTTATAGTCCATATAAAAAGATTATAGCAATGTCATGTGAGGTTGTGTAACCATAAAATGTTCATCCACAAATGGCTGCCTCCACAAGGGTATTAGAAGCAAAATCCAACAAGAGCTGCAGAGTATAAAAGAGAAGAGAGGCACCTTTAAGTGTAGCAATATGGTTACATACATTAATGAAACTCACATGGTTGATGATTAAAACCGGCACATCTAAGTTTGCAGGCATCTGGGGTAAAGCTGTCCACATAGACCGTCCTCTGCAACGTCGGCTCTCACCGCTGTCAGTCTTCAATCATGACCGGGAAGACTACCCTGCAGTAGAGTGATCTGAAAGCTAAGCTTGTGGAGCGCAGCGTGGAAGGGATGACATCAATGGCGATGTGGAGGATGGTCTATGTCAGCCTTTCTCAACCTTTTGAACATGGAGGAACCCTTGAAATAATTCTCCGGTCTCGGGGAACCCCTGCTAAAAATGAGGAATCTACAACCCATGATACATTAGTGTGATGGTCAATGGGAAGAATGCTCCTTACACTTGTGGTCATTGGGAAGAATTACACCCTTATAGATAGCTAAAAAGATCAATGATGTCACTGGGAAATTATCTGAGAGGTAGAAATTGCTCATTGTTCAAGGAACCCCTAGCAACCTCTGGAGGAACCCTAGGGTTCCATGGAACCCTGGCTGAGAATCACTGGTCTATGTAGACCGCTTTACCCTCAATGCCTGCATACTTAGATGTGCCTGTTTTAAGTTCCTAAGGCCTTATACACACGGACGTTTCTAAAAAAATAAACAAAACGTCGGGCCCGACATCAAGGAAAAAAAGTCGGCGTTTTTGAGAGTTCATGAGCGTCAGCGTCAATAGGGGTTTTTTAAAAAAAATCATCCCTCTGCTATTTTTCAACCTAAAAACGCCAGAAAACGCAGGTATAATAATAGGTGGCGTTTGTTGGCATATTGTGGCGTCGGTGTCAAAAAATGCCAAAACGTTACAGCCTCAGAACGCACTGGCCGTGGGTTCTAGTTTCAGCTCACTAACGCCGACGTCATCTACAGCTCAAAAACGCCAACGTTTTTATGGGGCCATTGACTAACATGGAGAGCTGCAAAAAACGCCAGAAAACGCCGGCGTCAAAAAACGTCCGTGTGTATGAGGCCTTACTGTTGTACCTTCATTAAATGTAACCATATTGCAACACTTAGAGGCTCCTCTCTACCATTTTATACTCCATTGTGACGTGACACTACTTGTATATCAAGTCAAAATGTATTTAAATATTTTGCTTGTCTTGCAAAACGCTCTCAAACCAAGGTTTTACTGTATATTTTTTGAGTATTAGGACCTTAAAGTCCTAAGTGCATAAATACCTATTTTCTCTGGATTTAAATGCTATCCAGATTTTAAACCATAATAAAATGTTGGGAAGTGTCAGAAGTATAAAGACTAATTATTATTATTACCCATCCATTAAAAATTGCAGTGTTAAAGCATATGGATAGGATGCAGATAAAACCGTTGCACAATGTAGCATCTAGCTCTCACAAACTGCGGTAATTCTGCGTTCAGGATGATGGCATCAACTCACACAAGGCATTTCTGCCTTAGGATAAGAAATCCAGGAAACCTAAATTCTGAAGAAGCTTGATTAGAATGCGCTTAGGTCTGCAAAGCTCTTAGAAATATCCTATCTTCTACATCTTCCCACCAGTTGCAAAATATTGTTTGAACCCCCAGTGCAGGTTATCTTGAGATATCTGATTTTCACATTCAACAAACAAGCTTCTATGCCAGAAGTAAAGATCCCTCCTTGTGTCATAGTCATATTTCATTTTATAGATTTGCATAATGCAATTCATTTTTTGAAGGGGTGACCATGTATGTATTTTTTTTGTATATGCTAATGCACTGGGTATAGTTCTGGAGAGTGCTTCTCATCACGAATGTACATATTACTGATTGATAGCATTTTAGCATGTGGTGCTGTGTGAACAAGCCTATGGAGGTGAATAACCACTTTTATTTATTTTTTTTATTCTTAATTTACAGTGACATTAAACCCAAAGTCAAAAAGTTATATATTACAGTTTACCAATCCTTAAAGCGTTTGTTACCCCAACACTTCATATTCCGGATATGTGCATGATGTCCCATGTACTTGTATGAGAAAGTCTCCTGTTCTCGTTCTATTGCTTCTTTTTTTGTGAAATCTCTGGTGTTTCTGCCAGTCCCCCTGCTTTCATATTAATAACTGACCACACTAAGCAGGAGATCACATCGTGGTCAGTTTTCTAGCTCTGCTGGGAACTCAGCCTACTCTCTTCCAATGATCAGACTTGTCCTAACACGCCCCCGCTGCACAGCCATTCACTGAGAAGCTCAGTGTGCTGCTGCTTCTCCTCACCCCAGCTCTAATGCAGCTGAGAACAGGTGGAAAAAAGTATTTGTAATGTTTTTTTAAACTAACACAAATGTTTTGCCTTTTCATTTCTATTTCAAACTGAATGGGTTTTTTTTTTTTTACAAGGTGATCATATACAATCACTTTAAATGTAATGGATATATTCATTTCATTTTTAGGCTTTTTTTTCCTTTATTTCACCTGGTGATCATGCCAGTAATACACTTCATGTCTTAGGCTGCATTCACACCTGTGCGTCGCGTCTTCGAGCTTTTTCCGGCACGTGCGACTTTGGATTGTTTTTGTGCGTTTGTATGCAGTGTTTTTGGGCTTTAGGCATTTTTATATTAGCCAATAGAGAATACTATATCTATTGCATCATTTTTTTGCTAGGTAGTTCAGCTTTTTTAGCTTTTATTTCAACTGAAAATCGCCCTAAACACACACGAAAAAACACCTGAATTGCGCGTTTCCATTCATTTCTATGGCATACAAATGCCTAAATCTGCCCAATTCACGTGACAAAAATACCTCTGGAACTTGTTTGAGCTTCAGGCGTTTTTGAGTGGAGATGTGAACCATGTGATCAAGCTACATAACGCTCAGGTGTGAATGGGTCCATAGGGTGTCTCCACTCTGGATGGAAGGGAAATGGAGGCACCTTTGAAAAGCAGCATTGCCAGTCTGGGGACAGTGTGGTGTTAGACTAGCAGAATTAGAAGAACTTAACTAACAAATTAAAGCTGAACTTCAGCTGCTGAACCTTGCTTTTGTCACACAAAGGGTGGGCTCGGTGTGCAATGCTCTGCGCCCCAAGCCCACCCTTTTTTGAAGCCAATTAGAGCCTCAGGCTCTAACCATGTGCTTAAACAAAGAAAAAACCCATTGAAATCCATGCGTTCGGTGCCCCGCATGCAGTTTAAGGGGTTGGACGCATTGATGGGGGGGGGGGGGGTGCCCGTGTGCCACCACTGCCTGTCATAATAAATTGCAGGGATTTTTCCAACTTTTCTAGCAAGAAATTATCCTGCCAACACTTTTTGCTGCATCCCCAATTGTTCCTTCAGGTGAACCTTATTCCAGCTATCCAGAAGAATATAGATCACCAATAAGAATACATTGGATCAGTTTTTTTTTTTTTTATGTAAAGGAAAGCTATCATGAGAGAAATATGTACATTGTTGCTGACCCAATTGCTTGCTGTCACTCTGATGCTTTGTCTTCAGTTGATGTCTAAGCTAGTGACCTGAAATGTGTAGAATAGCCAGTGTGCCTCTAACCTTCATTTAATGCATGTTTGTTGTAAACATGTGACTCAGGAGTAGTCACACGACTAGATAACTATGACTTGTAAAAGTAAGATCCGGATATCCCCCATAGTTCTCTAATGACAGGTACACTTTACAAGTCAGGAACTTGCTAGGAACATTACTCATGGTATAATCATCCTACTAAGACATTTATGTGACCAAGGAGACGGGCACAGGTTGTTACCTGAACATCTGGTTTAGCTGTGCCGGGAGTGCGTTGTGTACAGGTAGAGTAATGACAATAACCTGTAATGGCTCTCTAATGCCTTTTCTTTCTAAACCGTCTATAATGCTCGCAGGCAGACTATGAAGCATAAAGGTGCACCTGGTCTGTCAAACAGAGACTAATGCTCGGAAATAATTCATTTTTTTTTTTTTTATATATATAATCCACTCATAAAGCTGCATTCTAAAAACCTGAAAATTGTTCACTTACCATTTATCCTTTTATCTAGAAGGGATCGGTAGTGTATAAAGGCCACCACTACCCCTTCTCCGATTGCAATTTTTTTTTTTACATTATCCATTTTATCTGCTTTCCAGAGACAATAGTGTAGCGGCAGAAAACCGCAAGAAAAACCCACAGCATGTCATATGTTTAAAGTGTTATTAAACTCAATTTTTAAAAAATAAAATAACAAACATGTTATACTTATCTGCTCTGTGCAGTGGTATTGCACAGAGTGGCCCCGATCCTCCTCTTCTGGGGTCCCGGGTGGGGATCTCCTCCTCTTCTTTTGAGGGGCCACCATAGCCAGCCGCTGGCTATGGGGAGACCATAGCCCCCATGCTCCAGACCTGTGTAGACTTACACAGCGGGACTTAGGCCCGCCCCCCACTTCCTTCTCACTGCATCTGATTGACAGCAACAAGAGCCAATGCAATGCTGTGTAAAGAGGAAGTAAGGGGAAAAAATATGCAGCCGTGCATAGCGCCGATCTCTTCTCCCCTCTCTTCCCCTTCACACAGAGAAGGGGGGCACAGGGAAATTGAAAACATTTTTTTACCATAAAGCGTTTATTAGCCTAAAAAAAAAAATTGATCCTGTTCCCTTAAAGCATGTTATGCAGCACAGTGCTTGTTCACTCACTCTTCTAGGACCTGTCATGTGTCCCAGAAGACTTCAAGAGGGAGGGGGAAGGAGACCTTCCACTTCCGATCGCCTAAGGCGACCGGAATGGAAGTACCGGTCAAAATTGGGTATCCGCACCCCCCCTCCTCCCCAAAAGCTCAGATTCACCATCACGAGTTGGGGAGGAGGCCTTAAAGCGGAAGTTCCACTTTTGGGTGGAACTCCACCTTAAATCCCAGATCCAGCCAAATGCAGAGTGGGTAAAAGCCAGAACTTTGGTCAGGTTTTTACTTCTGTCTGTAAGACCAGGGGTCTCCAAACTTTCTAAGCAAAAGGCTGGACTGTAGCTAGTGGGTGTAGAAAATACCCTGGCATTAGTGCCCCTTCATTGGTTTTAATGGGAGAAATAGTGCCCCATTGACACCAATGACAGGGCACCATGCCTCCTACTGACACCATCAGTTTGTGGAATAGTGCCCCAAGGGCCAGATAAAGGAAAGCATCCCTTGCTGTGTGCAAGCAGTGATTCCTGTAATGACTCCGCCTTCTGAAACTCCTCCTCTCCTCTCGCCTCTGTAGTACAGAAGGCAGGCTCTGTGAAATGTGTGACACAGCAGTGCCTATCAACAGGGCATAGTGAATTCAAGGATCAAATTATCAGGATTCTTTACAAAGTAAGCTTACAAACTTCAAGATTGTTCAGAGAGAAATAATTGAAATACAATGTGAAAAAGAGTATAGCATTTTATACCCTGGCCATAAATAAGGATGGGCTCGGGCTTGTTTGGAACCAACTGTGCCCGAGCCTGCCAGGAAGTGAACCCTGCACTGCGCGAATCACAGGCAGTGAGACATTTCCCTGATCGCTGCAGCCACGCATTGGGGAAATGTCTCACTGCCTGTGATTCACGCAATGCAGGGTTCACTTCCTGGCGGGCTCGGGCACGGTTGGTTCTGAACAAGCCCGAGCCCATCCTTAGCCATAAATATGCATTAAATCTGCTTTAATGTGGTAGTAAACCGTATTAAAAAAAATTAAAAATCTGGCCCCGGGCAGTTTGTCATATTGTGCTAGTATGCATCAAATACTAGTACATTATGACACTCACCTGAAAAGAAGTCCTCTAGCAATGTGCTGCCACGGCTAAAGGTGCTTTCATCTTCACCTGGTCTTCTTTCTGGGTCCACGGGCTTCGGCGATGACGTCCGGGTCGCTGTTTACGGCACTGCTCTGAAAGAATGGGTATGCCGTTTCTTCAGATCGCATGCGCCGAGAACGTCACTGGCTGCATCTAAATGAAATATCTCCTAAACCGGTGGTTCTTAACCTCAGTCCTCAAGTTGCCCCAACAGGCCATGTTTTCAGGTTTTCCTTTACTTTGCACAGCTGCTTTAAATCAATATCAATTTTATCTAAGGGATGTTCCCAAAACATGGCCCGTTGAGGGTACTTGAGGGCTGAGGTTGAGAACCACTGTCCTAAACGGTGCATGTTTAGGAGATATTTATTATACCTATAGGTAAGCCTTATTATAAGCTTACATATAGGTAAAAATTGTACATGGGAGTTTACGCCCACTTTAGGGAGTTTGATGTGCAGCATCATTGACCTCTCCTTTCCCTTTCTAAGTAGCCTTCATTTCCGATATGCAGATGTGGTGACCTCTGGTTTGATCTGATCGGCTGACATTAGCCAGATCTGCAGTAGTCAGCAGCCAAGTGTCATTGAGAAGTGATCTTTAGGACAGGAAGGTGTGCACTGCTGAAATGTCAGGCTCTGCTCTGCACGTAAAAGAACTTAATCACTGCTTGTGTCTTACATGCCACACTTCACAGTTAATGAACAGCCAGGGAGTGTGAAGGACTGTGAGACTGTAATGGCATGTGCTCATTGAGAGGGAAGGAGCTGCTGTACAGGAATGTCCTGCATTTCCACCAGCTGTTCACAAGAAGCAGCTGCCTGCACTACATAGGCAGTCACCTGTACTCTGTCCACTTTCACAGCTGTATGTCTGGGAGACCTGCGACTGACTGGCCGGCTGACACACAAGGTAAAATACATTGCTTCTTGGATTTGACAACGTGTCTGTCACCAACTCTGCAGGAACCAGCAAACTATTGGAAGTGGGATGCCTCTCAGCTATACTTAGTAGCAGCCCAGTGCTGCCTCCCTGTATTTAAGGTCTTCATTGGTGGTGTCACCCTGGAGTCATGTTGCACCTCTCCGGTAATGCTCTATTTCTTACCCATATTGAGTAAACCTGTTGTTTCCAGGTAGGTGTTTGTGTGCTTTCAAGCAAAGGCTTTGAAAAGATAGTCAAGTCTGCAGATTCTGGTTTTAAGGGAGACCTTTTTTTTTTTAAATCTGATGTGGTTCAAATGGTGTGACCGTTACCTTAAACAGATGGATAGTAGAATTATAGGAAATGTGTTTTGACAATTTTAAGTGGGACGGTTACTCGTAAGCTTGTCATTTTGTGTAATTAAGTGTGTGTGTGTGTGTGTGTGTATATGTATGTATATAATATATATATTTAGTGTGTGTGTGTGTGTGTATATGTACGTATATAATATATATATTGTGTGTGTGTGTGTGTGTGTGTGTATATGTGTATATATATATATATATATATATATAATAAAAATGAAAAGCATAACAACAATAATAATGTGTGTGTATAAATGTATGTGTGTTTATTATTCTTATTTTATAATAAGTATATATATGTATGTGTGTGTGTACACATATATATATATGTATATATGTATGTGTGTGTTTGTGTGTATACATATATATATGTGTGTGTGTGTGTGTGTATGTATATATGTATGTATGTGTGTGTGTGTGTGTGTTAGAAAAATGTAAAAAATAAATATATAGATCGTAAAGAAGTATTTGAGAGCAGCAATACTTCATGGGTGTGTGGCTATATATACGTTTCTATTTGCACTAAAAAAGCATATTTATTTTAATACCTGTCCATCACTCTCTGAACTATGTCCTGACAACGTTGTCTTGCACACGTATGGAGCTATGCTTCCGCTCTGCTTGTTAGAGAAGGATATGGAAGAGGTTGCTGTACCTATTTGCTACAGGTAACCCTGATTTATATGGTAAACAATGAAGGAGTGGTTTATATTGCTCCAACGTTCTCGTGATTAGCAATGTTTGTAACATGCAGCAAGATAGAAATGTACTTCTCTTTAGATTTTTGACTTTTCTAATACAGTTGCTGTCTAGGACTGCTCCCTTCTTCTTGCTCTAGGGAGCTGTTGAGAGTTCTACGATCCTTATTTGCCAGGGCTAAGTCTAAGTTCAGATTATAAAGTCAGCTAGAAGTAGCAAAACACATTCATATTAATGGCCTTCTATAAAAAGAAAACTAAAGGGCAATCTGATTTGGCTATTTTGGGTAACAGAGTTTTTGCTTTCTTACATAACATGAAGCGGTCGTTGTGAGGAACCTGCTATAGCTGGTACAGCTTATACCACTGTTATATGCCATAGAGCCAGGGCCGATCCTAGGGTCACAGGCGCCTGGGTGCAGAAATATTTCTGGCGCCCCCACATGGGCGTGGTTATCTTACTAACTCCTCCCCTTTACAAATGTTTCTATGGCAATGACTCAAACACAGAGATGCTCCCCTAAGGAGTCTTCATTGCCCTGGGATCCTCCCATGATTTCTTAAAAATAAACAAAATACAGGAAAAGAATACTCTGAGACCTGGGGGAGGGGGGTGTCTCTGATAGGCACAGTACAAGAGATGGATGGTCAGACACTGCAGACATGATACAAGAGATGGTCAGACACTGCGGAAATGATACGAGATCAATGCATCAAATGCAGCCACAAGTGCCCATCAAATGCAGCCTCATCAGTGCCCACCAATTGCAACCTACCAATACCCACCAAATGCAGCCTTATCAGTGCCCACCAAATTCAGCCTACCAGTGCCCACCAATTGCAGCCTACCAGTGCCACCAATTGCAGTCTACCAGTGCCCACCAATTGCAGTCTACCAGTGCCCACCAATTGCAGTCTACCAGTGCCCACCAAGTGCAGCCTACCAGTGCCCAGAAAGTGCAGCTCATCAGTGCCCACTAAATGCAGCTTATCCGTGCCCATCAACTGCACCCTACCAATGTCCATCAAATGCAGCTTATCAGTGCCAATCAAATGCAGCCTTTCAGTACCCACCAAGAGCAGCCTACCAGTGCCCACCAATTCCAGTCTACCAATGCCCTTAAAATGCAGCTTATCAATGCCCACCAAATGCAGCCTACCAGTGCCCATCAAATGCAGCTCATCAGTACCCAGCAAATGCAGCTTACGAGTGCAATGCCCATCAAGTGCAGCCTACCAGTGCCCACCAATTGCAGCCCGCAAGTGCCCACCAAATGCAGCCTTATTAGTGCCCATCAGATGCAGCTTATCAGTGCCCATCAGATGCAGCTTATCAGTGCCCACCAAATGCAGCTTATCAGTGCCCATCAAATGCAGCCTACCAGTGCCCACCAATTGCAGCCTATCAGTGCCCACCAAATGCACTTTATCCCTGCCCACCAAATAAAGTTTATCAGTGCCCATCAAATGCAGCTCATCAGTGCCCACCAATTGCATCCTGCCAGTGCAGTGTCCATCAAATGCAGCCTACCAGTGCCCACCAATTGCAGCCTACCAGTGCCCATCAAATGCAGCCTACCAGTTCCCACCAATTGCAGCCTACCAGTGCCCACCAATTGCAGCCTACTGGTGCCCACCAATTGCAGCCTACCAGTGCCAACCAAATGCAGCCTACCAGTGCCCACCAAATGCAGCTCATCAGTGCCCATCAACTGCAGCCTACCAATGCCCACCAAAGGCACACCATCAGTGCCCATCAAGTGCAGCTTATCAGTGCACACCAATTGCAGCCTGTCAGTGCCCACCAAATTGCAGCCTACCAGTGCCCAACAATTGCAGATTACTAGTGCCACTGGATAACACAGAGTGGTGACGATCTTCTGCTGTCACATAGCTTGGATTTCCCGGGCGGCCACTGTAACAAAGTCCCGCCTCCTAGACCGGGTCAAGGCTCCTACGATACACATCACACCGATTCAATTTCACTGCATTGGATCAGCGTTCTGTCTATCTCGCAGAAGCCTGTCTAGTAGGCGGGACTTTGTTATAGTGCCGTCGGGCATTTCAGACCAAAGCTCGTATGGTGGGTGCAGTGGCCATTCTAGGAACAACATAAGGGGGGCACATAAGATACCACAATCGAAACTGGGGGGCACAAATAAATTTCTACTGGTCTCAGCAGACGCACTATTAACCCCCAGCACTGGTCTCAGCAGACGCACTATTAACCCCCAGCACTGGTCTCAGCGGACGCACTATTAACCCCCAACACTGGACTCAGCGGACACATTATTAACCCCCAGCACTGGTCTCAGCGGACGCACTATTAACCCCCAACACTGGACTCAGCGGACGCACTATTAACCCCCAACACTGGACTCAGCGGACGCATTATCAACCCCCAGCACTGGTCTCAGCGGATGCATTATTAACCCCCACGATGGTCTCAGCGGACGCATTATTATAAACTTTATCCCTGCCCACTGGTCTCAGCGGACGCACTATTAACCCCCAGCACTGGTCTCAGCGGACGCATTATTAAGCCCCAGCACTGGTCTCAGCGGATGCATTATTAACCCCCAACACTGGTCTCAGCGGACGCACTATTAACCCCCAGCACTGGTCTCAGCGGACGCATTATTAACCCCCAACACTGGTCTCAGTGGACGCATTATTAACCCCCAACACTGGTCTCAGCAGACACATTATTAACCCCCAGCATTGGTCTCAGCGGACGCATTATTAACCCCCAACACTGGTCTCAGCGGACGCATTATTAACCCCCAGCGCTGGTCTCAGCAGACGCATTATTATAAACGTTATCCCTGCCCACTGGTCTCAGCGGACGCACTATTAACCCCCAGCACTGGTCTCAGCGGATGCATTATTAAGCCCCAGCACTGGTCTCAGCGGACGCATTATTAACCCCCAACACTGGTCTCAGCGGACGCACTATTAACCCCCAGCACTGGTCTCAGCGGACGCATTATTAACCCCCAACACTGGTCTCAGCGGACGCATTAACCCCCAACACTGGTCTCAGTGGACGCATTATTAACCCCAAACACTGGTCTCAGTGGACACATTATCAACCCCCAGCACTGGTCTCAGCGGATGCATTATCAACCCCCAGCACTGGTCTCAGCGGACGCACTATTAACCCCCAGCACTGGTCTCAGCGGACGCACTATTAACCCCCAGCACTGGTCTCAGCGGACGCATTATTAACCCCCAGCACTGGTCTCAGCAGACGCATTTTCAACCCCCAGCACTGGTCTCAGCAGACGCATTATCAACCCCCAGCACTGGTCTCAGCAGATGCACTATTCACCCCCAGCACTGGTCGCAGCGGACGCATTATTAACCCCCAGCACTGGTCTCAGCGGACGCACTATTAACCCCCAGCACTGGTCTCAGCAGACGCACTATTAACCCCCAGCACTGGTCTCAGCGGACGCATTATTAACCCCCAGCACTGGTCTCAGGGGACGCATTATTAACCCCCAGCACTGGTCTCAGCGGACGCATTATTAACCCCCAGCACTGGTCTCAGCGGACGCATTATTATAAACTTTATCCCTGCCCACTGGTCTCAGTGGACGCACTATTAACCCCCAGCACTGGTCTCAGCGGACGCATTATTAACCCCCAGCACTGCAACCCCCAATTATTACGCAGGCGACTCTGGTCACGACCCCCAATTATTACGCAGGCGACTCTGG
>BLSH010194870.1:599050-658875 GCA_018402905.1 Glandirana rugosa
ATTCTATACAAATAACGCCCCCCCCCCTGCATTCTATACAAATAACACCCCCCCCTGCATTCTATACAAATAACACCCCCCTGCATTCTATACAAATAACACCCCCCCTGCATTCTATACAAATAACACCCCCCTGCATTCTATACAAATAACACCCCCCCCTGCATTCTATACAAATAACACTCCCCCTTCACAAATTTTAACCCCAGTCATCCCACTAAGGACTTTGCTAAGGCTCTGTGTTGGATCACTCACCTCTCCTCCTGGTAGTCAGCTGGTGGCCCGGATCTTCTGCCTCCTGTCAGGTCCTGGCTACAGCACAAGCGTAGTGGCAGGGCACCCTGAGAATTGACACAATCTTCTGCCCTGAATGGAGGCTGGATGGGTGGCAGCAGGACTCTGGAGCCCAGCACAGCAGCAGTGCCTTGGTGGGCGGGGCGAATCCTCTCTCCGTACTGTTGTCTCTCTGCTCTCCTGTGCTGTGTGTCCTTCCCTGTGCAGGCTGGGCTGCAGCAGCATGCAGGGGGAGAGGACACAGGAGAGGGCGAGAGAAAGACCCCTGCTGCCACATGTGACCCCCGGCCCCTAGTGGGGGGAGGCATAGAATAAACGAGGGACGATCAGACACACACAAGGAGAGGAGGAGGGATGGGAGCACTCTGGCTCTTCAGCGCCCCCACCTCTGAGGCGCCTGGGTGCAGTGCACCCCAGGCACCCGCCCAGGATCGGCCCTGCATAGAGCTGCACAATTCTGGTCAAAATGAGAATCATGATTTTTTTGCTTAGAATAAAGATCACGATTCTCTCACAATTCTCGCGGCGTAACATCATCTTTCATATTCCACAAAAAATTGGGCGAACTTCACTGTTTAGTTTATTTTTTTTTTAATTCATGAAAGTTTCATTTTTCCCCAAAAAAATGCATTTGAAAGACCGCTGTGCAATTACCGTGTGACAAAATTTTGCAACGATCACCATTTTATTCTCTAGGGCAGGGTTTTTCAACCAGGGTTCTATGGAAGACCAAGGTTCCTCCAGAGGTTGCTAGGGGTTCCTTGAGCAGTAAGCAATTTCTGCTTCTCAGATAAGTTCACATTGACACCATTGGTCTTTTTAGCTCTCTGTAAAGGGGGTAATTCTTCACAATGATCACAAATGTAAGGAGCATTCTGCCCACAGACTATTCCACTGATGTATCATGAGTTGTAGAAGACATAATACATTTTAGCAGGGGTTCCCCAAGACTAGAAAAGTTTTTTTTAAGGGTTCCTCCATGTTGAAAAGGTTGAGAGAGGCTGCTCTAGGGTCTCTGCTAATATATATATATATATATATATATATATATATATAATGTTTGGGGTTCTAAGTAGTTTTCTAGCAAAAAAAATACTGATTTTTAACTTGAAATCAACAAGTGGCAGAAGAAGGTTTGGTCTTTAAGTGGTTAATTAACTTCATTTACAGTCCGAAGTTAAAGTGGAGTTTCACCCTTTCCGAATGTTTATTAAAAGTCAGCAGCTACAAAAAGTGTAGCTGCTGACATTTATTAAACAGACACTTACCTGTCTCCCGGTCCAGCGATGGGGCCGCACGGAGCCTCGCTCCTCTCCCCATCCCCTCCACGCCGTCGGCATTGCTACTGTGGGCACCCGGCCGCGGCTTCACGGCCGGGCGCACACTGCGCATGCGCGAGCGGCGCTGCGCTTTGTGATTGGTCCCGAAGTCTTCTAGAACCTGTCCTGTGTCCCAGAAGACTTCGGGAGGGAGGGGGAAGGAGACCTGAGCGGAAGTACCCGAAAAAATCTGGTATCCCCACCCCCCCTTCTCCCCAAAAATTCGTTTCAGCATCTGGAGCTGGGGAGGAGGACTTAAAGCGGAAGTTCCACTTTAATACCTTTTAGAACAAAACATTACAATGTTTATAGTTGGCTCACAACTGAGGAATGTTTTAAAACTTGACGGACTATCTGTTTTTTTTTTTTGTTTTTTTTTGACAGCTCTGAGCGGCTCTGCACTTGTCACATAGAATCGAGGAAATGTCGGATTGAGATTGTGAGGGGGTTAAATCGAGATTGCGATCTTTAAACGATTAATCGTGCAGCTCTAATGTACCATTACACTATACTATTATGATGTGAAGACTATCATATTTGTCTTTGCGTTTTTTAGAATCCCAATACCTATATGCAGTGGCACAGGGGGAGATTTACATTTGTCCTAGCTGAAAGCTGAGCTATCGCAGTGCTTGCTGCATCATTGAGAATTTGTAAAAAATCAAGGACTTTGAAAATAGTAACATTTGACAAACTACAGGAAATAACCTGGTTTTCGTCCTGTGGAAGATTTATAACTCAGCCCCCATAACGTGTTGGGGTCCATAAAAGTAGTTTTGATGTTGGCCAGACATAATTGTGCCAAACAAAAAATTTATATGAAAGGGCAACCTCTTATGAAAACAAAATTTCTTCAGCATATACAGAAAATACATTTGCCATTGTGTGTGTCTATTCTCTTTTAGCTGCCATTACAGGCCATGGTTGGCATTTGGCAGCAATGTTTTATGGGATTGCTGGATGGATAGCCCTATGTGGGTAAATATTGCCCTTTTCTCCCCAACACCACATTCTTAATCTGCACCAAATATGTTGTTTTTAGATGCTGGAAAGTTAATCCAGTTTAAAGTTCATTGTATTCTTGGGACTTCAGTGGTGTTTTGGCCTTTCTGGTGTCACAGTAGTTCACTCTTCCTCTTGGATTTCAAATGTCTTTCATATTGTACTGAGGGAAGCATCAGAAATCGCAATACTGAAAGCTTCAAAAGGGGCAAAAACTGTGTAAGGCAGGTCTTACTTCAAGAGTCCCCCCAAAAATACTACCTTTGGCTAGATGGACTCAAAATCTCATTTGTCAATAGTGTATTTGGTTTGAAGACATACATTTGACTTCACTATTGAGATCAATAGTACAATTATTGGTCCCTCCACACATGCCAATGTGCTACACTCTGACCTCTCCCTCAGGCCCCACATCCAATCGCTGAATAAATCTCACTGCTTTAGGGTCCTTTCACACATGCATGTCCGTTTTCATGGACTCCGCTTGCTCAGCAGGAATTGATCCATTGATCCCCACTTAGCAGGCAGATGACCGGTCCATCTCTGCTCACTGTGCGGGGATGGGACCTGTCAGAGTCCTGCTCTCCTCTATGGGGGATCGGATAAAAATAGATCCGCCTGTCCTTTTTCATCCGATCCACCAGGTGGATGGAAAACGGGGTTTCCATCCGTCTGGATTTAGCGGAGCGGATGTCAGCGGGCATGTCACCACTGACATCCATCGCTCCATAGAGGTGCATGGAGTGTCCGTTCAGGTCCGCCTGAAAAACTGGCAGGCGGACATGAACGGTCTGCATTTGTGAAAGGACCCTTAACCTCTGCAACATTTCCAGAGTTTGCCCCTTTCTGACTAACCACACCACAAAACAACTTATTCACTCCCTGTTTATCTCTCGCCTTGACTATTGCAACTCCCTCCTCACTGGCCTGCCTATACACAGGCTATACCCCCTTTCTTGCAATCCCTTCACTGGCTTCCACTAGCCCGCTATATAAAATTCAAGATACTAACCACATACAAAGCCATCCACAACACTACTCCAAGCTACATCACCAACCGCCTCTGCAGATATTTCCCAAATCATCCTCTCCACTCTTCCCAATACATCTTGCTCTCTAGCTCACTTGTTATTTCCTCCCATGCTCGCTTCCAGGACTTCTCCAGAACCTTTCTCATCCTCTGGAACTCCCTACCCCAGTATGTCAGGTTAGCTACCCTGTCCACATTTAGACGATCCTTGAAAACTCATTTATTCAGGGAAGCCTACCCCACCTCCACCTAAAACTGGACTTTGGCCACCTCCATCAGATCAGATCATTCCCCGTTCTTACTTTTTTCACAGCCCCCTCCCCTTTAGGTTGTAACCTCCATGAGCAGGGCCTACTTATTCCTTTTGTATTGAACTGTATTGTAAACATACTGCCCCCTTTTATATTGTAGAGCTCTACTATTGGCGCTATGTAAATCTGTATAATAGTAATTGTAAGGTCCGCTCTGGTAGCTTCTGATGCTAATTAGGGTGTCACTAGAGTGCATGAGATTTTCAAATAATATACCAAATTAAAGCATCTCATATAATAATTGAATTGGGTGGAATAGTCAGTAGCTTACAAGTATCAAAAATGCTAATTGTCACTTGCAAACAGATGTTTCCCACCAGAGCAGTAAGGAGCCTTTCATGTTTTGCGTATTGCAGTAGCATGATGGTTGGCGCTCTGAAAAGATGCAGCAGATTCTGGCAGTGCATAACCTGGAGGTATTCAAACGGATCTCCCCTCACCCATTGTTCTTGCACAATTGTCACCCCAAGTCAGTGTATTTCTGGGAACTGCAGAAAATATTGATATGATAAAACCATATCTGGCAAAACGGGTTGCTTCTTGTATTACAAGTAGTGGAATTGTATCATTTTTCTTGCGCTCTCCTTGTCATCAGTTAACTGGTCATGTTTGCCATAAACTAAAATGAGCATGTTAATTACAGTATTAGTTAAAAGATCTACACAAATTACCAGTTGGGAATCTGTAAAAAAAAAAACAAAAAACCTTGTTTTTGGTTTATGAAGCCTTGGTGTGATCGCACTGATTGCGGTACTTGAATACGGGTTTATGAAGCCAAGGCCTAGTGGATACATGTGGTTCCTTCCAATGGGATGCACATGCTGCCCACCAGTCACTAGTATAATTCCAAAATATAGTGCATCTAATTCCAAAGGATAATATTTACATAGCAATATAGCAGAACATCTTGTGGGGCTTGATCAGTGCAAGGAAAATAGGAACTATAGTTCTCAGAGTATCATTCTTGTCTTACCCAGATGGGTGATCCTCAGTGAAGCTGCCGTAGAACTAGCATGTGGCCTGGCAAACGTTAGAGCAGCAGTGTCAGACTGGTGTTTTTTGGGCCACTTGCACCCAGACTCCTACTTTGTGGTCAGCTAAAATGTAAGTTGCCATTATTAGGAAATGATCAAAGTTCTGTAATCTTTAATGGAATTAAGTAGATGCGACCCATGATAGACATGGCGTGGCCCTTTGAAAATGGTCCACTGTTTCCTTCAAAATTTGACATGCCAGCCCTAGATTTTGCTGTTTATTTCTTCTATACAATGCAAGCACAATGGTTTTACGCATACATTGAACTAAATACATCAGTACCTTTCCAGGTAAAATGTTTACAATCTGAAGTCACAAGAACAGATGAACACAGCAGGGCCCATCCAAACAATGGGAGAATAGACAAGCTACACAAATGTGTGTCTGGTGCCTTCTGTACATGCATACCATGCATTAGGCTTTAACTCCCTCTCCAATCAGAAACAGAAAATACTGTTTTCCACGGTACACAACATTCAATGTGCACATTAACTGGACAAACATATCTTCTTTACCAAGATGTTTCAAGTGTTTGTAGCTAAATTTAGAGAACAACAAATCCTATCATTTGGTACACATTTGCAAGTATTTCTGGGTTTTCTGCATGTATTAAATTCTCCTTTAATTAGTGAACACTAGAAGTTATTGATATGTATGATTGCCATAAAGAACCAATGTCACATGAGAGCTTCATATTCTTCATTCTTTCAGTCGAAAAAAAACAAAAGTGTGAAGATGCAAATTGTTCTTTTATTAGTTCATGTCAAGGAGAATTTAATGTCAAAGACAAAACCATACATTAGTTTTATCTGATTCCTTCACTGCATATTTGCATGCAACTTTTAGGCTGGCCATAGATTACACAATTTTCTTATTTAATTTCCATTCGATTTCCCTTCAACTGTGTAGTACATTGGTTCTCAACTCTGGCCCTCCGGACCCACTAACAGGCCAGATTTTAAGTATTACCTTGGGGAGATGCAGACTAGAATACTGCAATCACTGAGCATTAAATTATATCACCTGTGATGTATTTCAGTTATCCTGCAAACCTGACCTGTTAGTGGGTCCTGAGGACCGGAGTTGAGAACCACTGGTGTAGTGGGTCTGTCTTACTGCATACAAATTGAAAGTGTTTAGGTTTGACCTCCTATATTATTATATGGTTTTGGTTAATCTAAAGGAAAATTGAATAAGAAAATGTATGGCTAGCCTTACATTACAGGTGGTATGTGTTATTTACAGTTATTTACTAGTCCATTATTTTCCAAATCTAGCTTGTATGAATATCCATCAGGTTTCCAGACTTTCAGATTGGTAGAAAGTGCCCTAATAACAATAATTGTAGAAACAGCTTAAAGAGAACCTGAGTTGTGCCTTAAAAAGGCAAGTGGGGGGAAAAGAACTAGCCCCCAGTATTGCTTGTGAGCTCCTTGCAGATGACCCTTTCTGCATTACAGGCGGTCCCCGGGTTACAAACAAGATAGGGTCTGTAGGTTTGTTCTTAGGGTCTGTAGCTTTGTTCTTAAGGTGAATTTGTATGTAAGTTGGAACAAGTACATTTTTTAAGTGTGACTGCAGCCAAAAAATAATAATTTTTACGTTTTTTTGGATGGCATAGGGTTGACACCCCTGTAACATTTGTTTTGTTGTCCTTGCACTTGTTCGGAGGATTTCACCTCACTTTCTGTCTAGGTGACAATTGGATTTTGGGTTGTTGTGGAAACAAGGATCAATGCCAAAGCTTCAGTGGAGACACCTTTTTCCCATGATAACGTGTACAAGAGTGAATTTCCCTTTACTAAGGGTAGCTTTCCTCACATTTCCAATTTCTCCCTCCGTTTGTAAATAGAAGTTGTATGTAAGTCTGATGTTTGTAACCCGGGGACCGCCTGTACTGACTTACTAGGCCTTGTTATGCATCTCTGGGTGGGGTGGCAATCTTGGTAAGGAAAGAGGGGTTTTGCTTCCTCAGGAGGACGATGATCTTGTGAGATCATTTTCAAGATTCAGCAGACGTGCAGGAATCAAATCCACAATATAGTGAATGTAGCAAAAACGGGGAGATCCTTGCACTGCAGGTCTCCAGGTACAGCTTTCACTCCAGGTCTCCAGGTACAGCTTTCACTCCAACAGTGACCAGAACAATAGTGACCTCACCAAATCTGAGACTAGAAAGTGTGAGCCTTCCGTGATCTCACATGCAGATATAAAGCAATGATATTTCTTGGGAGAAATTCAAAACAAAACATACCCTGCTTCTTTAGTATTCTGCTATATGCTCCTGCAACATGACAAACCTTCACAGTTTGAGTTTAACCCAAATTATTGATTTCACCTGTGATTTTGTCATGAAATCAGGGAAATATGGTGGGTTAGTAATCCCTGATGACTTGATATTCCATACACATCCACTACTTAAAGCGGTAGTAAACTCTGTAACAAGAAGAAAAAAATTTCCACCTGCAAGGCAATATCATAATGTGCTAATATGCACTGCATGCTAGCACATTATGAAAGACTTAAGCCTTGTACACACGATCCGATTTTTGGATGACCGTTCGTCCGTTTCTGTTGCATGCTAGTCTCATATCGAAAGTGAAGAGGTTACTCACTATATGAAAATTCTCGTACGACAGAGTACAACAATGAAATACTTACCTCAGAACGAAGATCCGAACGGGCGGCTCAGTCCCTGCAGAGGGAGCAGACCTCTTCCCTCGGGGCTTCCTTCTGGGTTCATGGCTCCAGGGCTGTGAGTGGCCGGAGGCATGCGCGCAGGAGCTTTTTTTCCCTGCAGACTTTGTTATGCGCCGGGCCTTCGCTGTGATGTCAGTGCCTGCTTGCAGGGGGAATACCCCCAAAACCGTACAGGTTTAGGATATATTAATTTCACCTTCAAGTAAGCCTTATGCTTACCTGTAGGTAACAATGACCAAAATGGGTATACAACCGCTTTAAGAGTTTCAATGTGTATGCAATCAGGCAGGCCCTTACACTATATGGTATTGGTAAATCTAAAGGAAATCGGACAACAAAAGTTGGATAGTGTGTATGGGGTCTTGCAGTGAGACTATGGAGAATGAATGTAGCCATCCTGTAACAGAAAGTTGGATCACAGCAGCAGAAGAAAGGGAATTTGGAGGAGGCTGGGAGAAGTAGAAAATAGTTTTTGGAGTTGAGAATAGATACTTGAAAAAGAAATACATTTTTTTTAAACCAAAGTTTAGTGGCACTTTTTAGGATAATTACAGCCTTTTACTTGTCAGCTTTGGGTCTTGTGCATATAAGGATTGGAATATGGTGCTCATTAGAGTACAGTTTATAAAAAGCATCAAGCCAAATAGCTCAATACACAAATATTAAAGAGGAACTGCAGTCTACTCACATAATTTGTAATAAACATCATTGCCATTCTGAAGCTTCCCTCCAACCACTTTGCATATTAAATTATATATACTTTGATTCTGCACTTGCCAAATATACTGCAGAAATCTCCCTCCACCAAGTCTGGCTGCAGCCATTTCAACTGTGGGCAGCTGAAGCTGCTGCCTGTTCACTTCCTGGATTTACACACACACACAGAGGCACGCCTCCAGCTCTGCAGCTCTAATTGGCCCTCTTATGACTCACCCCCTCCCTTCCTAGCAAATTCTCAGAAGAGAGAAAGAGCTGTGCATGATGTCATAAGCCTAGACTAATGACCAGACAAGAAACAGGAAGTGGGCTGTATAAGGTATTTACTGGAAGAAAAAAAATGTTTTACTATCCAAAGTTGAAACAACAAGAGCAGAGGATTTCATAGATGGAAAGATGAAAAAATGACTGTATGTATGTATCCTATTACCTGCAGGCTGCTGCTTGCTAAAATCTTCCTTTCATAGGACTGGATACTGCCCTGAGTGGCTATCTATCAGGGGGGTGAGAGTATTAACAGCCGCCACTGCATAGTCTTCAAAATTGCAGCTAGCCCGCCCATTTTTCTGCCACCATCATTCACAAAATTGATATCACTGCTCTCCCACAATGCATCGCAGTTAGTGAATGGAGGAGGAGTTGAAAGACAGGATCTCCATTCACAGAATGTGATGCATTGTGGGAGAGTAGTGGTGCCGCTTATCAGACTAGAGGCAGCTGCTATTAACTCTCACAGTGCCGGAAGATAGCAAGGCAATATCCATTGAGTATGAAGAAAGCACTGATGGAAGATTTTTACCAGAAGCTTTTTTTGTGCTGTATCCCCCCCCCCCCCCCCAAAAAAAAAAAAACCAATACAATGTTTCAGCATTGAAAAAAAACATGAAAGGAACTTTGCCTAAATCACAGTGGCTAAGTAAGGAGGCTGTTGGATGTGTAACTAGAGGCTAAGAGTACCTGTGATGAGATCCACTGCTGCCATAGGAAAAATGTCCATGGTAAAACTTAAACTTGGAACCTCTAAATGTCTAGGCTTAAAAAAAAAAAAAGAATTGGTTTTCGTAAGGGTTCCCTGAAGGAGTAAAGGGTAAAAAAGGTATATAAAGGCTTCTCTACAGATTTCTTGAACTGGGTATCATACCAAACTCTACTAATAAAGTGGTGATATCCTTATTATTTGAAATAATCCATACACAGCCACTACTTATTCTTACATGAATACAAAGCATACCCCTCTATAGTGTGTACTTGTCTCAGTTGAAAGCACTAGTGGTCATTTCTGTCTGCTGCCTCATTCCTTTGCTATCAGCATGAATCACTTCTGACAATTTTTCCTGATCCCAAGAGAAAAAAACATGACAGGGAATGGGCCTCCAGCACGTGGCATTTGACTGAAAGCCTCAGCTTTGTTACTTTGTGCTGTGTCCCCCTGCCTTATGAAAGCTCAGACAAGCTGTATGAATAATGCACTTTGAATGTCTGTAAAGGAGAAAGACTGCAGATAAACAGGTACAACTTATGTAAGGGGATTTCTTTCATCTCTGTATATCACCTGAGGACAGTCACTTCACTGGGTATATATAAGGGTTTACAGCCACTTCAAGGAGGACACACATGCAGATGTTATAACTTTTACAGATGTTGCAACTAAATGGTTGTTATACACAGTCTCTCCTAAAGGGACAGGCTTAGTAGTGGTTCAGAAAAGGAGTGAAGAAGCACCAGGTACCTCTGGGCTCTCTATATGTAGGACATGTTTGGGAGTACCAGCTCATCCCTTCTGCCCTGTTCTCGGCACACTTGCCATCATGTTCAGATGGATCCCACCCCCCAATACTATTCAATACAGGAGGAATCAGAGGGCCCTGCTCACTACTTTAATAAATATGTCCCATACTGTAGCTTGCTTTTTTTTGGATTGTGGTTCTGAAAGTAGAAAGCTTTTTTTACCTTAATGTATTCTTTGCAGCGAGGTAAAAAAAAAAAACGTTCTGTGTGTAGCCCCCCTTATATTCACCTGAGCCCAATCTTGATCCAGAGTTGTGCCCAAGAGCAGCGTCTCCCTCTGATCTCTCTCTCTACTGGAGAGCGAGGCAGCCATTGGCACCTGCTGGTGTTAATCACTTCTAGTGAGGAGGGAGTGGGTTGATTCTATTTTATTCAGGAATCAAGTGGCAACCTCAAAAGTCCACCCTGTTTCTTTTTCCTTGTATATCACGGAGTGGGGGATCGGGCTGAGCCGCTGTGTGTGTGTCAATGGACACACACCGTGTGGCTTGGGAACAAGACAGCATGTGTACCCTCATTGTAAGCGACTGGCTATAGGACACACGGTGGGGGGGGGGGGAGGAGCCAGAAGCACCAGCGGGGGACTCTATAATTGGAGGATCTGGGCTGCTCTGTGCAAGACCATTGCACAGAGCAGGTAAGTAGAACATGTTTGTTTATTTTATTTCCTTTTAGAGTCACTGTAAGTCCAATGAACATAGATGGTATGTACATTAGAAACCATTTGTTGTGTGGCACAGCTACAGTAAATTATATTGTTTAGGGCTCCTGTGAAATAATAGGACTATTTTTTTTTTAAATGTTTTACAGGCACAAAAAACAAAAGAGGTTGTGGATGCAAACACCCTTGTTAAATGCATACATTAAAGAAGCATTAAGAGAAGAATAATAACATAATTAAGAGTAAGCTGCACCAATCCAACAAATACATATTTAAACAATCCAGGGTGTGTTCAGTGCTAAGATTTTTCTTGCAGTAAATGTAAAATATTCTATACACCCATGTGAATGTTTTTGTTGACATTCAGTCCTGCCTAGACAGATAATGACATTTGGTAAAGTACCCAATTAGAATTGTATTTACAATCTTCTTCTTTGCTCTTCTGTAGAACAGTATTGTGTATTATTGATAGTTTGTAAGAGATGAACATTTTAGGTTTACCAGTAATAAATACAGCATGCTTTTATTTTTGTGTTACCTTACTGTGAGGGAGTTGTGCCCTCTGCTGGCAGGAAATAAGATTACATGAGTTAGTACACCATGGAGAAAAAGGATCCCAACGTTGATGAATTATAAGCAAAAATTCCATGATCCTTGCTGGATTGTAGATAATGCTTGCGCTGTGATATTGTGCCTTGTTTAGTGGTTGTGGAGTGTTTTTGCACTTCAAATGCAAAATATAAAGGCCTCATGTACACTGCTGCTGGTAAACGGACGTTTAGAGGCATTTGGGCGTTTTTTTCAGCTGCCCCTGAACCCTCCTCTGTTATCTTATCAGTACATTTACACAGGGTTGTTTAACCACTTGCCAACCGCCCGCCGCAGCGTGACGGCGACAAGGTGGTTCGTTATCACGAACCGCCGTCACAGGACGGCGGCCGCGATAACTAGCATTGTGAGCGCGCGCGCTCACTGTGTTCGGGGGGAGCGGGTAGGGTGGACTCAATTGCCGCCGGCTACCCGCGATGGCTCCCCCGCTTCTGTTGAAGGGGGAAGGGCGATGATCACAGCCTTCCTGTATATGAAAGCTGTGATCATTCCCTTTCCCCAGCCAGGGCAGTCCCCCCACAGTTAGAACACGCCCAGGGAACACAGTTAACCCTTAGAGCGCCCCCTGCAGGTTAACCCCTTCACTGCCAATGGCATTTACACAGTAATCAGTGCATTTTTATAGCACTGATCGCTGTATAATTGCCAGTGGTCCCAAAAAAGTGTCAAAATAGTCCGACATGTCCGCCCCGATATCGCAGTACCGCTAAAAATCGCAGATCGCCGCCATTACTAGTAAAAATTAAAAAAAAATAAATAAAAACCCCAGAAATTCTCATCATCCGTAAACGCGGCAACTTTTGCGCAAACCAATCAAACGCCGATTGCGATATTTTTTACCAAAAATATGAGGAAGAATATAAATCGAACAAAACCGATAGCAAAAAATGTTTTTTATATTTTATTTTGGATTTGTATTTTAGCAAAAAGTAAGAAATTTGGGTTTTTTTGCAAAATTGTCGCTCTTCTTTTGTTTATAGCAGTGATCAGAAATGACGCAGAGGGGATAAAATACCACCAAAAGAAAGCTCTATTTGTGGGAAAAAAAGGACGCAAATTTTGTTTGGGTACAACGTCGCACGACCATGCAATTGTCAGTTAAAGCGACGCAGCGCCGAATCGCAAAAAGTGCTCTGGTCCTAAAGTGTGAAATCCTTCCGGGGCTGAAGTGGTTAAGGTCGTTTCCAGGCAGTTGAATTTAAAGGCTTTTTTTGGAACGCGAAAAAATGTGTTCAGACGCCAGTTCAGAGGCATTTGACACACATAATAGCTTGTAAACACCGTAACTCGCGTCTAGGATCATTTTGTTTCCACAAAAAGAAAAAAAAATTTCCTTCAAAAACGCTCCTAGACGCAAAACGTGGCAAAACGGCCATTTTAGACGTCGGCTTCTAGCTGTCAGAAAAAATAATTCAGGGAGGTTGAAATAGCTTCCCGTGTAAATGGAGCCAAACTCTCATTCCAAAAAGCTTCAATCCACAGCAGGTACATGGGAGTAAAATAGTACAGATCTGACCTGGAAATATGGTTATATGGATTCAGGAAAAAAAACCCACATAAAATATGTTAGGAATGCTAGGAATTAAGGGTTTTAGAATAAAAGTTATATTCTGCATTTTTAAGGCGTATTCAACCCAAAAGCAAACATTTATTTTATCACAGCTTACCGATTCTTAGATGTATTGGTGCATTTGTTTCCTTTTTTTATGCTTTTTTTTCTGTTTTCATCCAGTGATACAGCCAGGAAGTCTGTTGTTTTTCACAAGCCCTCCAGCAAAATTTATCCATTCACAGAGATGAGACAAACCATTTAACACTGGCAGGGATTATTAACCTCTTCCCGCCACCGCCTCCTGGCCCTTTAAGAGTGTCTAAATGCCAGGAGGCGAAGGCAGGCGCTCAGATCATGTGACTGCTGTGATTGTGTATGTGCGGCCTCTAGGCATTAAAGCCTACCCGTCGAAAAGGCTGCATATATGCGTACGGCCAGCCGGAAGAGGCTAATATGACCAGCTTTTATTTATTCATGTAAAGCCTTTATCCCACAAAGGGGAAAAAACTGTTTATATTAACTGATTATAAAGTGTGAGCTGGAGTTTGGCTTCAGTTTGTTAGTGTATTTAAATCTGCTAATACATATAACACTACCCTCCCCTCAGACTGACAGTGCTGCTGTCTGCTCCACTTCCTGTGCTAATTCCTTCAGGGTTGTCTCTTTAACCACTTCAGCCCCGGAACGATTTGCCCCCTTAATGACCAGAGCACTTTTTGCGATTCGACGCACTGCGTCGCTTTAACTGACAATTGCGCGGCCGTGCGGCGTTGTACCCAAACAAAATAGGCGTCCTTTTTTTCCCCACAAATAGAGCTTTCTTTTGGTGGTATTTGATCCCCTCTGCATCGCTTCTGATCACCGCTATAAACAGAGGAAGAGCGACAATTTAAAAAAAAAAAAAAAAAAACAATATTTCTTTTTGCTATAATACACATCCAAAAAAGATATGTAAAAAACATTTAGGCCTCATACACACGGACGTTTTTTAGTGCCGCATTTTTTATCGGTTTTCTCAGCACTCCATGTTATTCAATGGCCCCATTAAAAACGTAGATGTTTTTGAGCTGTAGATGGCGTTGCCGTTAGTGAGCTGAAAGTAGAACCCACGGCCACCGCGTTCCGAGCCTGTAACGTTTTGGTGTTTTTGACGCCGAGCTGGCAAAACTTTCACTAACGCTGTACCGACGTTAACCAGCATTTTTAGCGCCGGCTTTTTCAGCTTAAAAAATAGCAGAGGAATGATTTTTCAAACAAAATGCCTATACAAAACGCGACGCTCACTAACACAGATGTAAAACGCTGACGAAATCGCGTTCTTGACACCGATTTTTCCCTGACGTCGGGCTCAATGTTTTGCTTATTTTTTTTAATATGCCTGTGTGTATGAGGCCTAATTCATCAGTTTTAGCCGATTTTATATTCTTCCTCATATTTGTGGTAAAAAAAAAAAATCAAAATTGGCATATATTGATTTGTTTGCGCAAAAGTTGCCTCATTTACAAACCATGAGAATTAATTTATGGTGTTTTTACTTTTTTTTTTTTCACTAGTAATGGCGGCGATCTGCGATTTTTATTGGGACTGCGATATTGCAGTGGACATGTCGAACATTCTTGACACTTTTTTTGGGACCGTTGACATTTATACAGCGATCAGACATTTAAATAGCTACTGATTACTGTGTAAATGTCACTGGCAGAGAAGGGTTTAAACACTAAGGGGGCGATCAAGGGGTTAACTGTGTTCCTTAGGCATGTTCTAACTGTGAGGGGCTGCGCTGCCAGGGACACCAGAGATCTAACTGATCCCGATTACAGGGATCAGCAGATCTGTCATCTGTACCCTCACTGAACGGGGAATGTTTACATCCTCCTCAGTAACAGGCGATCTCCGTGCCCGTTGGCGACCTGCGGGCACGTTCACGGAGCGATCAGTGGCCACGCATTGCCGTTTATAAATGGCGATCTGTGCAGTGGTGCCAGCTTGCCGCGGTAAAAGTACGCGAGGCGGTCGGCAAGTGGTTAATACAGGGGGTGTGTTACTCGCCAGATCACTAGGGGAAAACAGCCAAGGAAAGAACGAATGCAGCCACCACATCTAATGATTGATAAGTTGCAATATATTACATTTTTGGTTTTGGGTTCAATACCGCTTTCATTTCTCTGTGGTGATTTGAGTAGAATTGGTAGGTGCTCCGAGGGTGCTGGAGGGGCTTAATCTTCAGCATTGTAGAATGAATGAAGTATGTGGTCTATTCATTTATTGTCCCACCTTCCCCAGGGCAAACCATCAGATTCTTCATTTCCAGTAGAGGGCAATCTAACAATCACATTGTTTTCTATGGGGCAGATAAAATAGGAAATTCTTGTTTCAGCTATTTTCAGTTCAGTATAGTATTGATAATTATTTAATTTTTTATTCTTGTTCTGTGTCAGAAATATCAGCTGATGATGTTTCAAGTTCAGGCAGGAAAGTTAGAAGTGGCTCTAACCAGACTGGAATGGAAGTGCACCCCTTTTTCTGGCCCACTAGAGCCAAGTACGACCTAGGGGGTCACCAGGTGGTGCGGGTTTATTCTCAATCACTGCTATAATTCTCTCTTGAATGCGGTTATCCAGCCATTCATATTTTATACATGGGAACACATCCCTGCATTGACTCCCCTTTCCCCATGCCTTCACCCCCCATCTACCTTCCCCTTCCCAATATTCACCTTTTTCCCCATTTGCTTGCCCCTGTACATTTCCTCCCTTTGTAGCACTCAGAGCTACCTGGCTACCCTTACCAGTGGCCCTAGGCTTTGCTGCCTTTAGTCCCATTATGCCCTTTAGATGCTATATAAAATAAATAGTAAACCTCTTGGGTGCAAGGTATTTAATTTTTGTGACACCATTTGGTGTAATTACCCTCCCGGTTACTGAGCTAAGAAATAACCAAGATTGAATGATAGGCGACAACACTATATATTTCAGTTGCCAGTAAATATGACATGATTGCTAATGAAAAAACTTGTGATTTTGTCTTAAAGTGGATGTAAACCCTTACATATACCCAGTGAAGTGAATGGCCTCAGCTGATACACAAATCCTCCCACATACGTTGTGCCTGTTTATCTGTAGTCTTTTCTACTCTACAGCTGTTCAAAGTCCAGAATTTATAAAGCTTTTCTGAGCTTTCAAAAAGCAGGGGGTGGGGAGCTGAATTTACACTCTGCAGAGCTCAGTGCTGAGAGCTGATTGGAGGGGAGGGACACCCCCCTCTTCACACAGCACAAAGGAACAAAGCTGAGGCTGTCAATCACAGGCTGTTTGCTGGTGGCCATTCTCCTGCCACCTTTATTCTCTTAAATCGGTTGTCTACCCTTACAAAAAAGAAAAAACCTGTAAGAGAAAGGCATAATGAGCTAGTATGCACTGCATACTAGCTCATTATGAAATGCTTACCTCAGAACGAAGCTTCCGCAGGGCTGCTGCCCGGTGCCCGCAGGGGGAGCAGACATCTTCCCTGTGGGGATTCCTCCGGGATTGCGGCTCCGGCACTGTGAGTGGCCGGAGCCACGAGACGTCACTCCCGCGCATACGCCTATCGTTCCAGCGGACTTTCCTGCAAGGTCCGGTGCTATGTGCCGAGACATTGCTGCCCATATGCCGTGATGTCAGTGGCTGCGTGCAAGTGGAATATCTCCTAAACCGTTCAGGTTTAGGCGATATTCATTTTACCTACAGGTAAGCCTTATTATAGGATTACCTGTAGGTAAAAATGTGTTTTGAGGGTAGACAACCACTTTAATGTGAGGAAAACTTGTCAGAAGTGACTCATATTGATAGCAGAGGAATGATGCAGCAGACAGAAATGTCACTCTGGATGGAAACAAGTATACACTATAGAGGGATATGCTTTGTTCATATTTCACGTCTGAGGTTTACAACCACTTTAAACCTGGGTTCACACTATTGCAAACACAGACATCGCTTGTGATTTGCACAACATTTGTGATGTGCAGATCACATGCGACGTCTGTGCAATGCGAGTTTGGCCATACACTTTGTATGGCTGATCGCGCATTGGATTCGTACAAAATGGTGCCTTTTTTTTTCTTGCACTGGAATCGGATGCATGGGTGTTCACACCCATGCGATCTGATTCCTGTCCGAATTCACAGTTCGCACTGGGATCTGCGAACCGATCTGGAGGTGTCATTAATTTTGTATTGACACCCGCATCGGTTCGCAGAGGGCAGTGTGAACCGCCAGCGGGAGAGATGCGATGCGGGAACTGGTGTAGCGTCATTTTTTTATAATCCCACAAAACTGGATACCGGAAGTGGCTTTCCATCGCCGCCATATTGCCACACCTGCACTAGTGTATATAGATATATAGAGAGAAGGAGGCAAGCGGACATCTTTTTACACCCACTGGAGTTTTTAATTACACAGTTATTTTGAACAGTTAACGGAGCTTACACAATGCAATATAGGATATAGAAATGCATGACACGGTTTTGATGTTAAATTTTAAAAGCAGCTGTGTTCTGTGACATTTTCAAAGCTGTGATATCGGCAGGCTTGCCGCTGCTTTTAAAATGTAACATCAAAACAGTGCCACGTATTTTTATATACTGTATTTCACTGTGTAAGCTCTGTTTACTGTTCAAAATAAGTATGAAATTAAAAACTCTGGTGGGTGTACAAATATGTCCGCTTGCCGCCTTCTCTCTGTATCCTTAGTATAGACTAGTGCGGGTGTAGCAATATGGCGGCGACGGAACGTCACTTCCAGTATCCAGTTTTGTGGGGTTATCAAAAAATGACGCTACACCGGCACTGTAATCGCGCTGGTTCCCGCATTGTAATAGTGTGAACCCAGGCCAAATGATTTGGTATATGCAGTGTAGCCCTTTTCCGAACTCCAGTATTTCAAACTTTTTTTTTTTTTTTTCAAAGGGTTTTCAAACCTTTATGACAATGAAAGGTGATGTTTTAGAAAATGCAGAATTTCCTTTCATTAGGAGAATCACTGGAAGTGTGATTGGACTTACAATAAAAGCGTTGGTCTTGTCCTCATCATGTTACTAGAACGCTGGCTACTCTGCACTGAAAGCGAGGTGACCTTTGTATAGGTAAGACGTGCGTCACCGTGACTTGGAGTGTGAAGAGATTGCTGGTCATGTGCACACCTTGGCTTTAGCACGTCGCTGCCTAGCTACGGCCTTGTTCCCAGCATGTGACCATTTTTTTTTTCTTTTTACATGGAATGTTGGTTTAACAGCTTTATAGCTTGAGGCTTTGTTTTACTATTTCAAATAAGCAGAGAAAAAAGGTAACCTGCAAATAACTGAAGAAGCGGTCATATATTTTATAGGGCTCAAGTCCAAATGCATAAGTGGAAAGATTAACCACGTGAAGACCAGGCTTTATCTGGCACTTTTTGTTTACAAGTTTAAATCCGTATTTTTTGCTAGAAAATGACTTCTAACTCCGAAACATTATATTTTTTAGCTGAGACTCTAGGGAATAAAATGGCGATTATGTCACACTGTAGTTTTGCAAATGCAATTTTTTGTACAAAAATACACATTAATGAACTAAAAACAATATTTACCCCCAATTTTTTTGTAAGATTTGAAAGATGATGTTATGCCGAGTAAATAGATACCTAACAAGTCATGCTTAAAGATTGCGCACGCTCGTGGAATGGCAACAAACGATGGTACTTAAAAATCTCTATAGGCAACGCTTTAAATACCTTTTACAGGTTACCTGTTTAGAGTTATAGAGGGAATCTAGCACTAGAATTATTGCTCTTGCTCTAACGTTCACGGCAATACCGTACCGTAGATGGAGATGACATAAAGGGTAACTCCACTTTTGTGGGGAAAAAAATAGCAAATAAAGAAAAAATAATATAGTGTATAACATTGCGACACAAGTCATATTGCAATTAAATGTTACTAAAAATTACCTTTCCTTTTCAATCTGTAGCTCTGTAATTTTCTGAAAATGCCATGGAATATGGCTACCTGGAGTTGTTCTGTACACAGAATGTGTACTGACAACTCCCCAGAAACATAATTTCCTGCTTGTGTGATTGGCTTACCAATTTTCCCAGAAGTCTGCCTAACATACAAGTCAGATTTCAGGCATCCCCTGCAACAAAAATGTCATTTTTGGTGATATATTCCCAATAGGAACACGTCTAAAGGGATGCAGGCCCAGCAGCTTTCCTCATTAGTGCCCGGCAGCTGCCACACCTGATTGATAATTATGAAACCGCTCCCATTAGACCCACTCAGTACAGAGGAACAAAGAGGGATTTCTTCAGAATAACAAAAGGTAGGAATCTGCAACAAAGGTTGTTATAATCCTTGCAATGGCATAGATCCGTGTTTCTCAACCTTTTACGGCGAAGTACCCCTGCAAGTCTAAAAAAAAAACCTTAGTACCTCTGTCTCGAGAAAGTGATGGGCACTGATGAGGCGGTACTGATAGGAGGCACTAATGGGCTGCACTGATGGGAGGCACTGATAGGTTGCACTGATAGGAGGCACTGATAGGACACTGCACTGATTGGAGACACTGATAGGAGGTACTGACAGGAGACACTGATAGGAGACTGCACTGATGGGCTTCACTGATAGGAGACACGTCACGTATAGGAGGCGTACCCCCTGCCCTTGGTGCATGTACCCCCCAGGGGTACGCGTACCACGGGTTGAGAAACCCTGGCATAGATCACTCAGAGGGGAATGTTTTTCTTCTTAACAAAAGTGGAGTTGCGCTTTTTAATTTTTCTTTTTTACTTTTTATTTTTTATATTTACACTGTGACTTTTTTAAAAAAAATTTTTATAGTTTTATTCCTATTACAAAGAATGTAAACATCCCAGGCTGTCAATCTCTGGTTGTGTGCTGGAGATCCCTCCCCTGTCCTATTTTTACATCTTGGTGCCATGAAAACCTTCCAGAATTGATTCATGCTGATAGCAGAGGAACTAGGCAGCAGAGAGAAATGACACTTAGTGCTCTGGATTGAGACAAGTACACACTATAGGTGGATATGCTTTGTTCGTATTTCATGTCTGAGTTTTACAACCACTTTAAGTAGTGCCTGTGTTTGAAATATTTTTTTAAGAATAAGGATACTGTTTAGTGTCACTTTATTAGTAGACTATGATGGGAATCTGTAAAGTAGCCTTTATCAACCTTTTTTACCCTGGGGGAACTCCTTCAGGGAACCCTTAGAAACAGCAATTCATTGGGTGGGGGCAATGGGAACAATGCCACTTACACTGGTGGTCAGTAGGGGAGGATTTGCCCCCCTTACATTGGTAGTCAGAATAATACCATCCTTACATTGGTGTCACGCTGCTGGCTCTGCTGTGGTGTTGGGCCCACAAGTATGCAGGCATCATCAAATAAAAGGTCATTAAGCCCCTGGTATCTTCTGGGGAACCCTAGAGTTGTATGGTCCCCTGGTTGAGAATGGCTGCTATAGAGAATACCAACAACCCTGGTGAGCAGTCAGTGTTTTGAAATCCGTTACCAAATTGGTTTTGGAGAGGGAATCAATACATCAATATCTGCGGTACAGGAGCAAGCATCAGATAAGGTGATCAATGACCCTAATTCACTAAAGACAGAGCATGTTCCATTTCAAAGTGAATTTCCACTTATCTTAGCGAGTGAATTAAAACAAAGTGAAAGTTCACTTTGCAAAGACTATCCGTTCTCCTGAATGGGCTGCCCCATGCACGTTTGTCGTGACAAAGAAGCTCGGGGACCAAACTTTGGCCTTGAGTCATGCACGATTTCACACGCGCTTTTTGACACAATTCTCACATGTTTTCTGGCATAACAATCATGGCAAAATTGCACCACATTTGGAATTCCATTCAAGATGAATGGCTTACAAATGCATGCCACACGTTTTGTCACAATGTGGAATTGCAGGTCGAATCACGCAATTTTTAATTGCCAAAATAAGAACAGGGCCTCCGATTTTTTTACACTTTAAACTTATTAATGCTGCACTGTTTTGATCTCCAGTCTGCCCACTAAAAATACAAAAAAATAACAGAAAGCTGCAATAACATTGAGCCAGTCCCTGCTTGTCCTGCATTTGCCCTCCAGACAATAAATCTCAACATTAGCATGCAGGTATGACATTAGCATGTAATGACAGAGCTGAGTAGGGCGTTTGAACATGGTTCCTTTATAGGATTCCAGTGCAGAGGCGGATCCAGAATGCCTAAGCTCCTTCACGATATACATTCTTTCTTAACTTGTGTGTGATGTGCACGTTCTACTGCAAGGAAGCTTTCTATGGAGCTGTGCACCTTACATTTGCATACTGTATGTTTACTTTCATTAACTACATGTAATATTTCTGGGAGTTTATTGATGAACCAGCAAATTTTATCATATTAAATGATAGCGTGTGTTCTAGATTTTCAGTATGCAAAAATACATGGGGCTTTGTGTTGTGAGGGCTTAGCAGACCCCTAAGGGATAGTTTACACTTGCTTCAAAACATGGCTTCGGACAAGCTTTGTTAAAGCTCTCTGAATGTCAGTCAAAGCTCCTGTCACTAAATAAAATGGTTAGCTTACAATCCTGTTTACACCTTGCTTTTGCTTGGTGCTTCAATGAGGTTTAGGTGGGGCTTCAATGAGGCTTTTGTGGAGCTCTCATAGGGCTTTAGTGGAGCTTCGATGGGGCTTCAATGAGCCTTTGGTGGGGCTTCGATGGGGCTTTGGTGTGGCTTCGATGAGCCTTTGGTGTGGCTTCGATGAGGCTTTGGTGTGGGGCTTCAATGCGCCTTTGGTGGGGCTTCAATGAGCCTTTGGTGGGGCTTCAATGAGCCTTTGGTGGGGCTTCAATGAGCCTTTGGTGGGGCTTCGATGAGGCTTTGGTGTGGCGTCGATGAGGCTTCGATGAGGCTTTGGTGGAGCTTTGATGGGGCTTTGATAAGCCTTTGGTGGAGCTTCGGTGAGCCTTTGGTGGGGCTTTGATGAGCTTTTGGTGGAGCTTCGATGAGCCTTTGGTGGGGCTTCGATGGGGCTTTGGTGGAGCTTCGATGGGGCTTTGGTGGAGCTTCGATGGGGCTTTGGTGGAGCTTCGATGGGGCTTCAATGAGCCTTTGGTGGGGCTTCAATGAGGCTTTGGTGGGGCTTCGATGAGGCTTCGGACGGACTTCAGTGGCGCTTCAAGCAAGCTTTGCCATAGATTTCTATGGAGGCTTTGAAGCACCACTAAAGCTACATGGAGTATAAGTTTTGAAACGAAGTCAAAGCAAAGCAAAAGCAAGGTGTAAACAGGACTGTAAGCTAACCATTTTATTTAGTCACAGGAGCTTTGACTAGCATTCAGAGAGCTTTAACAAAGTGTGTCCGAAGCCTTGTTTTGAAGCAAGTGTAAACTAGCCGTTAATGTGTGTTAAAGCCGAAGCAAGTGTAAATGAGCCCTAAGGCAGGTATGTCTCCTACCTATTTAACTCAGACAATTTATGCTGGTCAGCCAGGCAACTAGCATTTCCAATAGGAGGTCAGCTGTGGCAGCCCCTACATTTTTTTTATGTCAGGACTACTTTTAAAAAAATGATCATTATACTGATTCTCCGGTCCATTTAAATAATATTGGCTTGCGATGGTAATTGCCGATATATCTATTCCAGTCACCTTTTTCTGAAAAAAAAAAAAAAAAATATATATATATATATATATATATATATATATATATATATATATATATATATATATATAGTTACCCTTTTTCTAATCCACTTGGTGTCACTGTGAAACAAAACGTGGAAAAAAAGGCACAAGGCTATAACTGGGAACTAGTAGTGACTAAGCTGAAATAAGTAATAAAAGTTGAGATAAACAATCTCTGCTGCTTCGTGAGAATTTCTCTGGAAGAGTTTTCCAGCCTTAAGGGCTTATTCACATCACAACACTATCATTAATGTATGCTCTTTTACATTGACGTGTTGAACTGTTCTGATTTTTTTTTCATGAGCTGTTTTTATTTTTTTTATTTTTTTTCACTTGCATAGTGGTGTTATTTTTTATTTGGAAATGCTTTGGAAATTTTTGATTTATAGTAAGTCTGGCTATAGATTATGCAATTTTCTTGCTCGATTACTTCAACAGCACAGTGTTGATAGGGAAATCCTTCCCGCTGCGCTATTGTGTTCTGACAGCAGGAGGTTTCCCAAGCATCAGAATACAATGATCACAGCCGGCAGCTTTAGCCACAGGCAGTGATTGTACAAAAAATAGGTTGGTTGTAATGAAGTCGATCGATGGATCGTCTTCAGTGCAACCAGCTTGCCCATAGATGGATCGATATTTGTCCGGTTCCTACTGAACCGGCCGAATTTCGATCCATCTATGGCCAGCTTAAGACTTAATGCACATTATGTCAGGGAGTGTTGAGCTGAATCAAAGTAGAGCATAATCAATTCATCCCAGCACATAATATAATGTGAATGGTCCCTTAGTGCAGTGTTTCTCAACCAAGGTGCTACATGGGTTAACCCAGGGTATCACAAGAACAGGACCAGTTTGCATCAGCATCATGAGTTTCCATGGTGTCACCAGCACCATAGTAACCAATGATGATCTAGGGCAGCGGTCGCCAACCAGTGGTCTGTGGACCACTGATGGTCCAGGAGAAAATTTTTGGTGGGCCCCAGGGGTTCGGCTGTAAATCAACATTGTGGCAGATGTATACCGATCAATGTTGTTTCCAGTGTTGTTCTCAGTGTGCACTGACAGTCAATACCGTTAATGCACATTGATACCCGATGCCTCCTTAGTAGTTCCACCTCATGTAAACTCAGAGGGAGGCTCCGGGAGTAGTGCAGAGAGCGGGAGATGAAGGAGGAGGGGACTTCCAATGGCAGCACTGATCAGACTGTGGGAGGGACCACGGAGCTTAAGCATATGGCTGGATAAGGAAGTTAGATCCAGTGAGGAGTCTGCATAAGGCAGCAGTGTGATCCAGAGGGAGGGGGCAGAGAGCCGGAGCATTGTGGGTTTAAGGCATGTAAAATTCATGTTAGTGGTCTGTGGGATTCAAAATTGTGAGTTCAGTGGTCCGTGAGGTCCAAAAGGTTGGCGACCACTGCTTTAGGGCAGTACGTATGGCATTGTTCGTTGCTATGGTGTTGGCAACCAGCATGCCTGCACCATGACAGCTCATGATGCTGATCAAGGGCAGGTAGCATGCAAGAGGATGGAAGTCTGGCTCCTCCAGACCTGCTCTACCTCCCGCTCTCTGCTGCACTTCTGCAGCAAAAAAAGTAGGGATCTGATGTGAAGAGGTGACTGTAATTGGGGCCTCTGTGAAGGGGGGGACTCAATGATGGGGGGGAATCTGATGTAATGAAGGGACATTTAGCGGGGACTTAGACATGATGGGGGACCTCTAATGTGAAGGTGAGCCTTTTGAGATAAAGGTCATTTCATCTCGTGTTAAAAAAAATAAAAAAAAAAGTAATTTCATCAAGATGGTTGTGTGCGTTGTGCCAGGCTCAGGTTTACCATTGATGAAGAGTAGTACATTTTTTACATTTTAAATTTTGCATACTTTTAAAGGGTGCTGCGACTGGAAGAAATGCTTCCTTTAGTATACTTAGGCGGTAGAGATCAGACTGGCGCTGTGCTGTGTTAAAGAATGAATGGCACACCTGTCTGTCCCTGAATTTCATTGTGTTGTATATTTCCTGTAACCCTACAAACCTCATGTGAACAGAATTGCAGGACAGACATTGTCACCATTCATGGAACCAGAGACGGCATTGTGTCTGGAGAACCTAATGACTCTGGATTTTAACTTTGACATGGTGGTCCCCTCTCAGGTTAATTAGAGTTTGGCATCTTCCCAAGCATGTCTTCAGTAACAGAATAAAACCTCATTTCAAGGGAATTACGGCTCCAACAAAAAGTTTTGTCTGCTAAGAGGCCAAAGTACTTCTTAGGAAGGTAGGAGAAAACCTGTTTGTTTTCTTGCTTTAGTGTAGAGTTGACTTCTTTTTCTGGTTGCTTTGAACTTAGCATGTGAAGATTCACCATTTCCAGTCCAGAATAACCATGTTTACCTATTTTATAAACCATATGCAATGATATCAAGTGATGGTCAGCTGTACTAACAAGCCTGTTAACAAAGGTGTATATTTTTAACAGCAAGAAGCCCTTTAATACAAAGAATAAAAATAATAAATATATCATGAAATGATCTGATCTATGCATCTTCTGTTTGGTGTCATTTTAATGAAATTGTAGCAGATCTTCTAACGGACAGTACTGGGCACCTCCTGAGGGCCAGCTCACACATAGGCGATCCGACTTTAGGGGTGACTTTGCCAGGCAACTTCGAGAAAACTTCAAGGCAACTTCTGGCCAATCAGAGAAGGGAGGGAGGGGGTTGCCTGGGAATTCACTGGGTAAATTATTTTCTTTTTCCTGTAAAGTCGCTTCAGTATAGATAAGGGATCCGACTTGAAGGCGACTTCCATTACATTCTATGGGCACAAGTCGGATAAAAGTCATCTTGAAGTACTACAGGAACCTTTTTTGAAGTCTGAGCGACTTCAGTAATGCACATTAAGACGGCTCTCATTCACTTGAATGGGATTTCTGATGTCAAGCGACTTGAGGCGGCACAAGTTGCTGCAGTGTGAGCCGGCCCTAAGGGTTCAGTCATACAGGAGATTAGCCTGCTGCATTCGGATGCAGCTATACGGTGCATCTGGACACAGCAGTAATCTGTGCTATGACCATATACACTGGACTCGTTTGTATGTGGTCAGAGAACGCTAGCTCTGGATGCAAACTGTCTGTCTACAGGGCTGGTTAGAGGTCCTAATCATGTGTAACTGCTCTTATGAATGGCTACAGGTAAGCAGTGGCACAATATATACCTATAAAGGTTTAATGTGAAGGCCTACCTAAAAAAAAAAAAAAAAAATAAATAAAAAAATGTGTCCACACAGGTAGGCATTACCCTGTGTATTTGTTGGTAAATATAATTGGTGCCATAACCAGTGACATTTCTGATTTATTTAGATGCTGTTGACGATGTGCTGTCTGTTGGTCATCAAAAGAAAGACTTGATGCACCACACATGGCACTTGCAAATTGTGTAAATGTGTTCATTTTCTCCTAGATTGTACGCTCTAACGAGCAGGGCCCTCTGATTCCTCCTGTATTGAATTGTATTGAAATTGTACTGTCTGCCCTAATATTGTAAAGCGCTGCGCAAACTGTCGGCGCTATATAAATCCTGTATAATAATAATAATAATTTTCCATTATGTGATAGATATGATATGTGATCTTCCTGATCTAGTTAAAATGATTGACAAATGATGGATTAACATCCATTGATCATGGTCAAAGTTTGTCTTCTTCATCACAGTCCCAGTATCCCCCCGATTCAAACCACTTTATCAAATAGTTGGTCTCAAATAGAATTGTACTAGCAGAGTGTGAGGTTTGTGGCTACTGGGAATGCATAACTGTCAATAACACGTGCTTTAGCTCCTTGCTTTGTGGCCATTTTACACCTTGGACCAGCCTTTCTGAAATGTTTTAACATGGAGGATCCCTCGAAATAACTTTCCAGGCTCACTGAACCACTATTGTGATAGCCATTGGGAAGATTGATTTTGAACCCCTAGCAGCCTCTAGAGCAGTGGTCTCCAAACTGAAGCCCTTTGTTTGCCTTTATCTGGCCTTTGGGACACTATTCCTCCCACTGACAGGAGGTACTGTTCCTTACTCTTACTATTATTCCTCACAATGGCACCGATGATGGCGCATAGATTTTCACAGACACTATTGATGTGGCACTATTCTTCCCACTGACATGAAATATGGGGCACTTTTCCTCCCACTGTCACCAACAATGGGGCCCTATTCCTCCCACTGACACCAATGATGGGACACTATACTTTCCACTGGCACCCACAGTGGCCCATTACTCTCCCCACTGACTCCAACCATGGGGGCACTATTCCTCCCTCTGACACCAACAATAGGGTATTATTCCTCACAATAACGCCAATTATGGTGCATTAATTATTCCACTGACACCATTGATGGGGCACTCTTCCTCCCACTAACACAAAGGATGGGCACTATTCCTCCCACTGGCACCAACGATGGAGCACTATTCCTCCCACTGGCACCAACAATGCAGCACTATTCTTCCCACTGGCACCAGCATTGGGGCACTACTCTCCCCACTGACACGAACCATGGGAGCACTATTCCTCCCACTATGTAATATTTTTTACTCCCACCGACCACCAAGCCAGTGGCATTATCTACTCCCACTGGCCACATCCAGCCCCGCTAAGGTCTGAAGTACAGTAAACTGGCCCCTTGTTTAGAAAGTTTGGAGACCCCTGCTCTACAGCAGTAGTTCTCAACCTCAGTCCTCAAGTACCCCCAACAGGCCATGTTTGCAGGTTTTCCTTTATCTTGCACGGGTGCTTTGAATCAGAGTCAATGGCTTGGTATTTTGGACAGCTATTTTATCTTGGAGAAATTCCCAAAACTTGGCTTGTTGGGGGTACTTGAGGACTGATGTTGAGAACCACTGGTCTAGAGCAGGGGTCTCCAAACTGCCGCCCGAGGGCCATATGTGGCCCTTTTGCTAGCCTTTATCCGGCCCTTGGGGCACTATTCCTCCCACTGACACCAACAAGGGGGCACTATTTCTTCCACTGATACCAATGATGGGATACTATTCCTCCTACTTATAGGTGCACTACTACTCCTCCTACTGACCACCAACCTTGAGGACATATTTATTCTCATGATGCTGGGCCCAAGTAATTTTCTGCCCCTGCTGCCCACAATCTGGCCCTCTTAAAGTCTGAAGGACAATAAAATGGCCCTTTGAAAAGTTTGGAGACCCCTGCTCTAGAGCAACCCTAGGGTTCTACTGAACCCTGGTTGAGAGAGGCTGCTCTGGACAAATGAATGTCCTATAGGTCATAAGCTGACCACCAGATTCAAGCCTTTTGTTTTTATCCTTCTCCCCACATTACTAAAACCATAAAGTACATTTTGTGGGCTGTCATGTAACCGCTACCCCTAAATAATGCTAGTTCCATGGCTGTTACACTTTTGGAGCCCCAGAACAAGTATAACTATAAGGAATTCTCACGTTGACCTTGTCTACAGGTTTTTCTTCCAAGCCAGGCACTTAGAAGTATTTACACCTGACAACTGCCATTTTCACAAGAAGTCCAGTAATAGCCATTTCTATATTTCATTGAAGACAGGTGAAGTTTAAAGAGATCTGATTCTATTAACAGTCTACTAGGGATTCAGATATATATTCTGTACAAACAATGTAATGTTCAGATAGGGGTGTATTTAAAAAAAAATAATAAAACGCCTTTTTGGTCCTAAAATTATACTTTTTTCTTTCTGCATAACTGTGGTAAAGGATGGTAATGGTTATGACTAGGGGGAAACGTTTGCTGAGGGTGAGTGTAATGTGTCCTGACGGGCAAGGCAAGAGCTGTTTATAATATGGTACAGAGGACAGTAAACACATTATGTGATTTATATCTTGCCATTACTGTGTGTGCAGCTTCCAGAGCCATCATTACAGAACTGATGCAGTTGCTGTCCTTTTTATCTGTGTTCCAGATTTTTTTTTAGACCCAGGCTTGTGGTAAACATAGCTCTGGAGTCTTTGTGGAGTGGATTGTTTTTTTTTTTTGTTGTTGTTTTTTTTTTGGGGGGTTTTTTTGTTTGTTTGTTTTTTTTTTTTTTGGCCCCACAAATTCCTCTCCTAGATGTTAATCTTGTCCTTTTTTTTTTGTCTTGCAGGTTGCTTGTAAAATTGGACTTAATGAGCAGCATCTTTATGATTTGTCATCCTGACAGCAAGTTTTGATATGGATAATACAGAAAATATCAATGGAAATGTTTATGGTAAATCGACTCATTCTTCATTTTAAGAATAAGCACATTTGCGTTACTTTTGATTTGCACCTTGGCTCTTGTTTCTAGTTTACCTGGAGCTATAAAATAAACTTAGACCAACAGAGGCAATATATTCTGTTTGGTTTTCACACAGCACAGTGCCAGTTACCTAATCCTGTTCTCTAAATATAGACAAGCCAGCAGTAGGCTGGACATTTCCTATGTGTATGAACAAACAGTCTAGGCTGCGGTATATCTGCAATGAAGTTGCAGCACCTGGAAACTGTTTGATCCTTTAACCACTTGTCCTCCGGAAGGCCCTTCATGATCAGCTCATTTTTTTTTTTTCGCTATTTGGCACTGTGCTACTTTAACTGACAAATGAGCGGTCATGCAACACTGTATGCAGATATAATTTATATAATTTTTTCACGCAAATAGAGCTTTCTTTTGGTTGCTATTTGATCACCATTGGGTTTTTTTATTTTTAATTATAGAAACAAAAAATGTTGAAAAAAAAAACAACTATTAATTGCTTTCTGCTTTAAAACAAAACATATCCAATTAAAAAAAAAATCAAATTTCTTCATGTATTCAGCTATATGTCTTTGGTAAAAAAAAAATCCCAATAACTGTATATTATTTGGTTTGTGTGAAAGTTATAGCGTCTACATACTATTGTGTATATATACTGGATTTTTTTTTTTCTATGCTAGTAATGGCGGTGATTAGTGACTTGTAATGGGACTGTGATACTGTGGTGGGCAGTCTGACACTAGCGAACGCTGGCTGGGGCTGTACACTTACATCACAAGTGACACTAATGGAGTGATCGGTGCTAATGCTATACACTGTCACTGTAATAATGACACTGGCTGGGAAGGGGGTTAACATCTAGGGGCGATCAAGGGGTTAACTGTGTGCCTAACAACGTGTAATAAGTGTTACTTTTACTAAGAAATCTTGTTTTTTTTTTTGGTTTTTTTTCTCCCTGCTTTCCAGGGAATAAAAAAAAAAAGCAATATTGCCTGTCAGTGTACAGAGCTCTGGGTTGTTTACAACTCAGAGCTCTCTTCCATGAATGACTGAGCCGATCAGTGGGTCCCATCGATCAGTCATTTTCTGGGAGACGCTGATCAGCTTGTGCTGTAACAAATCACCGCACAGCCGGGGCAGGGGGCGTTCGCGCACCTTACCCGGAAGCACTGATCATGTACTATTTAGGGTTAAGGCCAAGCAGATTGTAAATTCTTCAACTGTGACGGGCTTCCACTGAAATGGATGGGTATAAGATGAATTTGGATTATTGGCAATGTGCATACAGATTATATTGGTCCACAATCAAATTGGATAAATCATTGGTGAAAAACAAATGAATGGAAGGATGTAAAATTGTTGGTTTCTACTACAATGTCTGGCTGCACTGTGAATGGGGAATGATAGATGATGCTGAATTAGAAGGTAGCCATAAATGATTTGAAAGGACCCAAGTATGGGTGCTAATCCTTTGTGGCTGATGTGACACCCCACTACTTGTACTTGGCCTTTCATCCGGGTGTACTGCTCTGCTGGTGCTTGCCATTTCTCCAGGATGTTCTGCACTTCTGAGGTTCGTCTGTTTCTGTTTAGTACGCCAGTTTCTTATTGTTGGGACCCTTTCCTTCTCTAAATCAGAGGCTGTTGCTGAAGCTCTGCTCTCCACAGGTTCAAATTCAGAATCTAAATCTGACATTGTGGTCTCCTTCCTGTTGCCATGCTAAGAATCTGGAAGGCCTCCTCACTTGTGTACCTTTTTTGAGACATGGTGTCTAAGTTAAGCTGGCTCTGGGGACACTGTACTGGTATAACAGTGGTAAGGTACTGGTGTGACCGTAATGAAGTACAGTTGTTCCTAGCTGCACTGGTGATGCTGGTACAGATGTTGATGGGTACACTGGTGACACTGGGACAGATGTTGAGACTGTACTTGTGACACTGGGACAGATGTTGCTAGCTGCATTGAATACACTGTAATGGTGTGGTCTGGTACAGATGTTGATGTCTACACTGGTGACACTGTACTAGTGTGATGGTCGTCAGATACTTTTGTGACATGACATTGCAACAGATGTTGCTGCACTGGTGACACTAGGACAGATGTTGCTAGCTGCATTGATTATACTGTACTGATGGTCAGGTGCTGTTGTGATGGTGACACTGGTACAAATGTTGATGTCTATACTGGTGACACTGTACTAGTGTGATGGTGGTCAGGTACTGTTGTGGCCGTAACATTGGGACAGATGTTGTTGCTGCACTGGTAACACTAGGACAGATGTTGATACTGCACTGGTGTGTGACAGTTTCCACTCTGTGGCTTGCAATTCGGGCTCTGTAGATGGCTATAGCTAGCAATCAGGGCTCTGCATATGGCTGCAATGTGTATTTTCACCGTAAAATGACAGTCTTCAAAGTTAAATCACAGAAAATAACAGATCGGGGCACAAATTGCTCTACTTCTCTTCACACACACTCTCTGTGAGAAGAGAAAGAGAGCCATTGGCTGCAACAAGTTAACCTTTGTTTTTACATTTGTGATCACTGGGTTTGGCCCTGTACCTCGATTCGTCCATTGGGTTCGGGTGTAGGCACCGGCATTGCAAGTAAGGAAAACCGGCAGTGAATCCTTCAGGTTTCACAGCCGATTTTCCTGTTGCGCATGCACTTTGAGTAGTCCCATCATCTTGTGGGACACACACAGGTCCCAGAAGGCAGTGGGGGGAAGAAGGAGGGCCCAAAGCAATCGCGGAAATGACTTCGAATGGAAGGGCAGTTTAAAAACATTAGAAAGGGTACAAAACCACAATATCCAAAAACAAGAGGTGGGGGGGGGGTGCTTTATTGTTCAGGACCCATTTGCATTTTAGTCTGGAACTCCACTTGAAGTGGCCCTCACTCTTCAAAAGGTTGAGCATTCCTGATGTACAGTGGGAAGCCGTTATTAAAGGGACCCTACAACCAGAAAAGTGTTGGAAATGCTTTATTGAATTTAAATCTGAGTCTTCCTGAGTGATATTTCTGACTTCAGTGGGGTTTTTACTGACTTTTGGTTTTATATCTTCACTGAAAAAAAAACAAGTCATTAGCAATGAAGCAGAACTTGCTGTTGTCATTTTTCAGTTGTGATCTATGTGATCCAGCAAAGAAATTCAGAAAATGTTTCAGGGTCAGGCTTTTTAGTTAAGTCATCACCAATCATAGAAAACCAAATAAAGGAGGCTAAAATAGATTGCCTCCTTGTTCTGTGCTTGACATTGCCTCCCCTTACTGGCTGTTGTGTAAATATGTACCACCTAGAATTCTTCCGTAAACATTGAACTTTCTCCACTGCACAGTGCATCATTCAGCAGAAGAGCGCTAGCTAACATTGCCACTCTGTACTTTAACACTAAATGTTCTGACTCCAGTTAGGGGAATTTACAAAGTGTGGGACAAGCTGAAGATAGTAGCTGATTGGTTGCTATACACAGCTACTCCAGATTCTGTCTGCTCCAGTTTTACTTCTTCCCAATGTTCTCTCTCTGCTACAGACAACAAGTTTGACAGCTAGGAGTGCTGATTGATACAGTATGAATGGTACTGATTGTAGCACGATATCCTAAATAATATGAATGCTATACTATGAGAAATACCAGAGCTTCCATTGCTGACCTTTTAGGAATGCTAGTTGCCTTGCAATCTCTGGCATTAATATTTAGTCACTAACCTGTAGAAGTAAGAAAATGTGAAAACTCCTGATTGACAACCTCCTCTCTGTTCCTGTGTTCTGTTTGAAGTTGTTGGGGGTGTCCCCTCCCCTCCTTATCTCTCCCCTCCTCATCTCTCCCCTGCCCTTCCCTCCCCTCCTCATCCCCTGCCCTTCCATCCCCTGCCTTTCCCTCCCTTCCCCTTCCCTCCCCTCCCTTCCCCTTCTCTCCCCTCCCCTTCCCTTCCCTCTCCTCCCCCTCCTCTCCCCTCCCCCTCCTCTCCCCTCCCCCTCCTCTCTCCTCCCCCTCCTCTCTCCTCCTCTCCCCCTCCCCTTCCCTTGCCTTCCCCTCCCTTCCCCTCCCCTCCCCTTCCCTTGCCCTCCCCTTCGCTCCCCTGCCCTGCCCTCCCTTCCCCTCCCCATCTCTTTTCTCCCCTCCCCTCCCACACAGCTCTGCCGAGTGTAACTTTAGCCCCCTGCTTTCTCACAGCTCAGACAAGCTTTATAAATGGTAGACTTTGGAAGGCTGTAGAGGAGAAGATATTGCAGATAAACAGGTGCAACTTATGTATGTCTCTGTGTATTATCTGAGGCTAGTCACTTCACTCGTTATATCTAAGGGTTTATAACCATAATAAGTAGTGAATGTGTATGGATTATTTCTGGAGAATACAGATATCGAAAACAGTATAGATCCAGGATATACCAGTGATGCAGCATTTGAAGAGACCACTACTTCACAGAAAATGAAAAATTATCAGTGCAATAAACATCAATGCGACAGGACAACATTCTTGATTTTCTTGACGATTTCAGAATTGTTTTCACTGGGAATTTGATTTGGATGTAGTAGCTCATTAGAGATTTGTTTATTGTAATTAGCCAGGATTGGGGATATATATATATATATATATATATATATATATATATATATATATATATATAAATTGTCTCTTTAAAAGACCCTAAGCTATTCTATGTTGCATTTTAGGTGACATGTAACCAAGAATTCTGATTTAGAGCAGTTTCAGTAAATGTCCCCTTACCTCCTTAATCTCTTCCAAACTATTTTACAAGTGGATGCTCTGCCAAGGGCCTTGGTTCACACTAGATGTGGTATGAATTCGCACTGCATCAAAATTGCAACCCGTTCATGCCAACTGAGTGAGGAGTGTATATTAAGTTAACAACACCCCAAAATCGGTTTGCAAAACGCAGTCCGATTTGCAGAATTGGATCGCATGGGTGTGAACACCCATGCAATCCGATTCTGGTGTGGACAAAAAAGAATCCTGCATGAGTTTGGTGCGAATGCGGTGCGATTTGAGTCGTACAAATCCATGGCTCAAATCGCACCCCTGTGACATTGCATGTAATTGGCACAGGAATGTGCTGCGATTCCTTTGCGAATTTCATGCGGTGTCCCGCAATGCATCAGTGTGATCCCAGGCTTAAGCTACCATCATCAGGTGACTGTTACAAGCTTTCCTTTTATGCAAGCTGAGCTTTCCTTGTTGAAGGGATTTCATGTTCAGTAGCTGCATTTTCTGGCCATATTGGCTTTTTTTCCCACAACTGTAGTTTCATAGCATTTTATGATTTTGCTCCAGGGTGACTCCTAGTCCATGCTTCCGTTTTTTGCTTTTTGTCCCTGCCTATCCTAACTTGGTAACGGGTAAATAATTTTTTTTTTTTTCGATCAAGCTTTTATTTGTTCTTGTAGGAGTGAACAATTACAAGAAAGCAAGGCATTATGTGTTTCACAAGGTCCCGATTCTACATGCCATCCGTATGTATGTGGGAAGAATTTAACATGCCTGAGCAATGATGTTTACACTTCTAACACTCATGGCTGTAATTAATTTCTAAGTCTGTTTACCGAGATCTCTTAACTGCAAGCTGGAACAGCTATACCACACACACAATCTGTGACCGTTTTTTTTTTGCCTTGACTGCCATTAAATGGAATGTCGTCCTCTTCTTCTTTTTTTTTTTCTTTGAGAAAATGCGCTGCTACTTTTTTGTCCTTGTGAGCAGCATCCGACATTTTGTAGGCATTAGAAGCAATGGATATTCCTAAAGTGATTTGTAAAAGCTATTTTTCTTTTTATTTAAATAGCAATCTGGTTTATACTTACCTGCTCTGTGCAATGGTTTTGCACAGAGCAGCGCCAATCCTCCTCTTCTCAAGTACCCCGCTGGCGCTCCTGGCTCCTCCTCTTCTCGGTGTGCCACCAAAGGAAGCCTCTTCCTATGGTGGCACACCTGCAGGCTTGCTCCTGAGCCACGCTGCCTGTGTCTATAGACAGCGTGGCTTGGCCTAACCCAGCAAGAGCAAGTCACTAAACCAGTGACAGAGACGGTTGCTTTCGGGCACAGTGCTGGATGTAAATTGGATGCATGGAATTGGATGTAAACCTGATTCATGAAATTTGACCTGGGCTCATCTATCTCTAGTGTTTCTTATATCTCTCCAAAGCACTAAGTCCAATGTCTTTCTTATGCTCCGTTCTTCTGTTATCAGTATGATAACTTCTGATAAGTTCTCTGACAACCGAAATAAAACCAGCCTGAAATTTGTCTCAGGGGAGGTTGCTATAAATAATTAGCAGAGAGCTTGTCTTGTCACAGCATGGCTCTGCACATTCCTTCCTTCCTTTGCCTATGTGGAGTGGAAGTCTGTGCTTTTCCTCCAATCAGCTGTCTTGGCTGTATGCCAAGAATACACTCCCAGTGCTGAACAGGAAGAGAAAATCTCTAACACAATGTTCACTTTCCAAAGAATGTAGCAAGTTGAAGACCTGCAGATGAGCAGGTAAAACGTATGTAGGGAGATTTGTTTCATCTTGGTGTATCATCTGAGGCTGTTCACTTCACTGGGTATATGTGAGGGTTTAAAAACCCTTAGCCTTTACAACCACTTTAAACTGGCTATACACTAGTAGTTTTTCAAACAAACATTTGTATGAATATTCATATGAACATTTGTACAAAAATTATTTGTATGTTCCGTGACTGAATGAATATCTTTCAAGTGTATGTCATTTCCTGAACAGAAACCACACAAACCATTTAGAAATTCATTTTTCAAGAAACATTTTTCTATCCTTTTCTTTCAAATTTTCTCATCACTGTGGTATAAAATGAAAGGCAGTTTGACCCCACTAATGATTAGAAAATCGAACAAGCATTTCTCAACGTAAATATTTCAAAGGAAATTCTCCTAATGTATAGCCAACTTTGGCCCCTTTCACACTGCTGCGACTTGAAAGTCCCATAATGTGGATGCAATTTCAGGGAATGTCTATGTAAACTCGAGGTCTAAGGGACCTCAACTTGCATCAAAGTCTGACCAAAGTAGTACAGGGACTACTTTGAAGTCAGTGCGACTTGAAAGTCACAGATACGAATGGTTATCATTGGGAATCATGGGGTACGACTTGCCATGCGACTCTGCTGTCCAAAGTCACAGGAAAAGGTGCACAAATGTGAAAGGGGCCTTTAGGTTTTTACTTTATGCCTAGCCAAAATTTATATAAACAGGATCCAAGAGGAAATAGGACCAAACTTTTTTCATTACAAATGTTGAGCAGTGTTGTTGGGGGTTTGCAAAATTTGTTAAAAAAATTCTGCAGAGGGATGAAGTTGGTGGAAAAATTACACTTTGCCAATAACAATGTTTGCATCTTGTCGTTAGGGATGCAATCCCCTTTTCCTGGTGTTGTGAGCTCTCTTTTGAATTTCTTCGGCAGTGAGCATTGAGTTATCATTGTGTGATTATTCTAGATCAGTGGTCTCCAAACTGTGGCCAGGGGGACAGATGTGGCCCATTGCTTGCCTTTATTAGGCCCTTCTACACCAACAATGGGGCATAATTTTTGTCACTGATACCAACAATAAAGCACTATTCTTACCAATGACCCTGACAATGGGGAACTATTCTTCCCACTCACAACAAGGATGGGACACCATTCTTTGCCCTGATACCAATAATGGGACAATATTCTTCCCACGAATACCAATTAAGGGGCATTCTTTACTCCCATTGACGCTGGGGCATTTTCTACTCACACTGACCCCCTCAAAGTCTAAACTGGTCCTTTGTTCAGAAAGGTCGAAGACCCCTGTTCTAGATGATCAGTTGTTTCAGTTGTAGGGTGAACCCTGTCCTGTTAAATCACCTTTTATTCTTTGGCTGTTAAAAGCCCATGCAGAGCAATCATCATACAGGATTACTGGGGATACCCCACCAGTTACAGATTTTGTTTGATTGCAGTATTTGTCTTTGTTCAGATGTAAGCCCCCCTAGATTTAAGACATAGTTTAAATGATGGTCCAGACCATGATACTTTTCCCTGTTGTTTTGGGATCCAGGGTCTCCTTATAGCAGGTTGTTCATATTTTTTCGCTGGTCTTTAAAAACCAAGTAGCTTCCAGATGGCATCCCACAAGTTCCAGTTTTGTGCGATTGTACAATTTTGCAAGGGTATTTTTGTAGCGTTCAAGCAATTTTTCCACAGTTTTATCATTTATCATCATTATCCCTAACTATTCTGATGTTTTATATCAGGTCTGTTGAACTGTTTTAAGACTACCAAGCTGTCGGACATATGATCTGTCGCTGGGTTTCTATGACAATCTGATTAAGGAACCCTTTGTTCATGTCATATATCATGCTTTGTACATGGAGTGATAGGGAGTATATCAAAAAGTCAAATATTTGCTTTGCTGTTTTAGAAAGTTTTTCTGGTTTTTTTTTGTTTTTGTTTTTTTTATTAAATACATGTATGGGAACGGTTATACATTTCAAAGGACCACAACTTTGGTTATTCAAACACCCCTGTCAGACAACACAGACATGTGGTCCGCCGCTATTGCAGGAGCAGCACAGCTTGGTCAAGAATAAAACACACTTCCAGCCTACTTCATTGGACAATAACATATCTCAAATTTAGTTTTGCCATCATATTTCTGCCTACCCTCTTGACCATGTATCTACTGTCACTACATAGACACTACAGTCGGGCATAATTGGCTGTCGTTCTTTGCCAAGTCAAATGCAGATACTTAAACTAGGTACATTAAAGAATATATTTTATTAAATGCATACAGTAACTGCATTAATGATGTTTTGTATAACAGTAGTTCAGCTTTAGCATTCCCATTTACATTCTCTTATTTGCATACAAAACATACTATAATACCCCCATAATCCTGTCTGATGTTTCAGGGATTCTTTGTCCAAAATAACCAGCCTTGGACTGGTTATTTTAGGCTCAACTTTTCACAATAATTGACTGTACATCTCTTAGCCAACCCCATCAGAATTGTCCACTAAATAATAGCACAGATTATATTACAAAATATAATTATTTGATCCCCTGCAGATTTCGTAAGTTTGCCCACTTACAAAAAATTAAGGGTCTATAATGTTTATCATAGGTGTATTTTAAATGATAGAGACAGAATATCAACCAAAAATCCAGAAAAAAACCACATGATACAAATGTTATAAATTGAGTTGTTGGCAAGCACAGAGGTAGGACGTTTCTTGTAGTTGGTTGCCAGGTTTGCACACATCTCAGGAGGGATTTTAGTCCATTCTTCTTTAAGATATTCTCTAAATCTTTAAGGTTTCTCGGCTGTCGCTTGGCAACTCAAAGTTTCAGCTCCCTCCCTAAAGTTTCTATATGATTAAGGTCTGGAGGCTGGCTAGGCCACTCCATGACCCTAATGTGCTTCTTCTTTATCCACTCCTTTGTTACCTTGGTGCTATGTTATGGGTCATTGTCATGCTGAAAGACCCATCCACGACCCATCTTCAGTGTTCTGGCTGAGTTCTCATGCAAGATTTTACAATACATGGCCCTGTTCATTGGCCCCTCAATGCAGCAAAGTCGGCCTGTACCTGTAGCAGAGAAACCTCTCCAACGCATAATGTTTGACTGTAGGGATGGTGTTCTTAGGGTCACAGTTAACATTTTTCTTCCTCCAAACACGGCGAGTCGAGTTAATTCTAAAGAGCTCAATTTTGGTCTCATTTGACCACAGCACTTTTTCCCAATCCTTCTCTGAATCATTTAGATGTTCATTGGCAGACTACAGATGGTCCTTTACATGTACCTTCTTGGGGAGGGGGACCTTGCGGGTGCTGCAGGATTTCAACTTGTGGTGGCATATTGTGTTACCAATGGTTTGTTTGGTGACTGTGGTCCCAACTGCCTTGATCATTCACAAGCTACTCCCATGTAGTTCTGGGCTGATCCCATGGGACGAAATCTTGCATGGCGCTCCAGACAGAGGGCAATTAATGGTTATTTTGTATTTCTTTCATTTGTGAATAAACACTCCCAACAGTTGTCTCCTTCTCACCAAGCTTCTTGCTGATGGTCTTGTAGCCCATTCCAGCCTTGTGCAGGTCTACAATTTTGTCACTGATGTCCCTTGACAGCTCTTTGGACGTGCTCATGATGTTGAGGTTTGAATGGATAACAATTATAGACCCTTAATTTCTTTGTATGTGGGCAAACTTAGAAAATCTGCAGGGGATCAAATAGTTTTCCCCACTGCATTATAATGGGGCCTTGTGCTCCCAAGTCTACCACCTGAAACTCCACTTCAGGCCAGTCCACGACCAGCTTGCCCCAAAGTAAACCTGCTCCAGTCCCGCTCATTACTGCAGTGCTGTACTTCTAAGACAATCGTAATAGATGACCAGAAACCTATGATATAGCATATTGCATGACACTTGTTAATAGTTCCCCTTCTCTTTTGTGTTGGATGTGTTTTTACCTTTTATATTGAATAAAGAAGTTTGCATTTACCAGTAGGCATTCATCCATTACGATTGTCTTACATGAGTTCACACTTCTGTCAGTGATTATAGTGTGTGTATGATGATCATTGCACAGTGCAATACATTCTCATTCTCCCACGTTTAGTCTCTAAACACACAAAGCAGAAAAAATATCTGTTCTGCCAGAAATCCAGTGAGAGCTGCTTTATGTAGTGAGCTGCGCTGGCAAAGCTGTGTTGCTGCACTGAAATCCCAAGCAGTTTTAGGAGCACGGCATACACCTCCCCTTCCTATCTACTTCACATGGGGAGAGGGGGTGTCTGTAGTTCAGCAGTGGAGATAACACTCACTGCTGCAGAGGCAGTGTGGTGAGTCCACAACAAGAAGTTAGGAGCCCCCTGAATTCTTGCAAGATTAACAAGTATTTTTCTTCTGCGGTGTTTTTAAAAAAGTTATTGGCCTTTATTTTAATTCTTTCATTTTTTTTCAACATACAAAAAATAAAAACCAGAAAGAATTACAGCGCCTAACATATGGCGCCAAGCCTAGAACGTAAGCACACATTTCGACCCGTTTCCTTCTAAAGACTTCCATATAACACAAAAACATAAATAAAGTGCAATACAAAAATATACTATGAGCAAAACCAAACACAGATGGTGTCCTCAAGATAAAACATGGGGACCCACCTAAGAACCTAAGATAAGGTTGTCCAATACAGGGTCTGCCTGTTACCTCTAAAACACTATCAGGGCCGGTCCAGTCCGAAGAAAAAAATAAAAATAAGGGGAGTGGGAGGGGAATGTATGTGAGGGGATGGAATAATTCAAGACTCGCATTACAGTGGGCTACTGGAAAATCATCCGGTCTACCGTCTGTGTGGGATTCTCAGACAGAGGGCTGTCCTCCACAACCTCCAGGCCAGGGAGCCCCCTAATCCCCAATAGCAGCAAACAGAAGGTAAAGACCGCACTCCGAACCTTGAAAGGTAGCAAAAACTTTTAATGACTCCAAAGTGTAAAATGACAAACCGCAGACAATGGCTAGAGCCACATAGCGCGTGGCAGGTTGGCGTCAACCTGCCACACGCTATGTGGCAGGTTGACGCCAACCTGCCACGCGCTATGTGGCTCTAGCCATTGTCTGCTGTTTGTCATTTTACACTTTGGAGTCATTAAAAGTTTTTGCTACCTTTCAAGGTTCGGAGTGCGGTCTTTACCTTCTGTTTGCTGCTATTGAGGATTACGGACATGACCAGCACCTGAATCTTTGGTGGAGGCATTCACTCACACCTGGAGCGGCTCTAATCTTCTACTTTGAAGCCCCCTAATCCAGGCCGGGGCTCAACTAGCTAGGTCAGCAGAATAGTCTGCCAAGAAAATATAATCAAAATATTAAATTTTTTAATGAGTCCTCTTTTTTGCTATAGCCACAATATAATGTTAAAATGCATGCAGATGGTAATTCATATTGCCCCTTCACCTTTGAATCTCAAGTGTTAGTTTCCTCATGGAAGCACACAATAAGAGAATCATTAGTTGCTAGTGTGAAGACCGGGCAGCCTATAGTGAATGTCAGGGCTTGTCTTCTCCGCAACCTTGAAGGCCTCTGTTTTAACATGTAGCATCTGAGAATGCTGTCATTCGTATAGTGTGATAGGAGTCCCCTCTGTCAGCTCTATTCATACTGTTAAGGAGTGTGATTACTTCTGCCCTGCATTCAGCTCAGCCAAACCTTTCTGCGGATTTGCAAATGATTTCATGGTTTTCAGCCAGGGAGGAATCGGCAAGAGGGTAGGGGTGTGTGTCACATTGTAAAAGAGTTTATTTTAGAGGTGTAAGCCATTCTAATGCAACACGCTTCAAAATAGGATGGCTCCAGTCTGAGGAGGGAGGCTAAGCTTAGAAATACTTTGAATGCTTTGAATGAGTTTTCGGCTTGGCTCAGCAGGAAGAAAGCTCAAAGAGGATGCATTATGTTGTGTATATGGTAATTTTCATCTCTTCAGCCATGTACTAAATAACTGCTCGATTACGGTAACCTTTTTTAATCTGGAAGGAGATCTGAAAACACGTGGACACGTGTAGCATACATCTGTATCGAGTTTTAGCTGTCTTCTAGATGTACATCCCGAAACACGTGCTTTGTCAAGTAAGTACACACAGCGGCACTGAGAAATGTGTTTGTCTGATGTAAAACAAACTGCACAAAGGTAATATTGTTGGATTTGTTTGTGCAGAGCATTTCTTATAACTTGCATGAAGTTCTTGGTTATGGTTCTCTTGACGGCATGCCTGTAGTTGTCTTTTTAGGTGACCTTTTTTCATTCCTTGAATTCACTCAGCAGGATTTAGAATGCCACAAGACGCAAGGCTTGTGCTGTAAATTTGTTACATATTGACAGCACTCATTCTCTGGCCATTTTCTTTCCCATTGTATAAAAAGGCACAGGGCAGAAATAAGATACTGGAGTTTTATTTTTATTTAGTTGTTGGTTACTGATCCATGACCCATTGTAAGTACAATTCATAGTTCATAGGCATTAGGCATTTGCAGCTGCAGAACTTTCCCTATATAAAGGAAATCATTGCTAGTTTACAAAAATTGAGAGGGTTGACAAAGTGATTTCCTTAAAGGGAGTATGACGATGATGGTTCCCAACCACGGAGACCAAAGACCACTAGTGAAACTTTTCTTGTGACACGTGTTCTGTAAGATCACAGCCTGATTCATAAATGAAAAAAAAGGAACTGTACCAGGATAACATGCCCAAATTACTTGTCAGGTTCATGAGTCGCCTGACCAGGGCCGGTTTTGTAAATCCTTTGTTGATTTGAAGTAGGTTAGATTTGCTATAGATAGAGAATTCTGTCATTGTTGACATTCTTTTTTTCTTTGGCCATTGGTAATAGGTCAACTAAGACTGGTCATATAAACCAGAGGGTGGTGGAATAGCAAGAGCCAACCCTCTAATCGTACTGGTCAGCTAAAAACTATAGGGCATAAAGGAATAGGCACTTTGCATACACTTCTGCCCCCCCCCCCCCCCTTCCCTTCTATAGGAGGTACAACAATAACAATCTGAACCCATCTGATAGCTGTTATTCCCTGTGTTCCCTAGCCAGGAGTGTCAATAAGAATCTCATAGATGTTATCCTTAAAATGCATAGAAGTACCTCTGCATTAGAGTTTGAAGAAAACACCTGCTTTGCATGCTAATGTAAGCCGTGATGTCCAATCCTTTGCTTGAAACCTTCTAAGGTGCACCAGATAGCTAATAATTGCCATGGGTTTAGGCTTTCATAATTTTGAATATGAAATACAATTTTGAGAATTGACAGAAGTCATGATTTTATATAAAAAAGTATTCTCCCTAGATTGGTAGTAAATTACTTTATATGACAGAATATTATGAAAGCTGATACAGCTAGGTTTTGAGGGCTTATGAAGATGTTTTTTTTCCCCTTTATTTTTTAAGTCTTGATGTGTGTTCATACTGTAACATTAGATTTATGAGCCCCAAGATCTGACATTTAAATTAAGGTGTGCAAGGTACTTATTTGCCTCGAAGTGCCCTGGTAAAACGATGGAAACTCGTTAGGCTGGAAATTTCTGTTTGTTCCTACCTACACCCTGCCATTTTTATGCATATTGAAGATCCAGCCTACACCCCATTGTAATTAATGCTTGGATTTTGTTGCACGAAGGTCAGAAAGTTTTTTTTTTTTTTCTTTTTTTTTTCTTTCTACAAACAAGTGGCAAAATGACCTGCTAGGAGGGGGTATTTAATGCTTCCCAACACCTCTCCTGAAAGCTACTGAGAGCATGCTGATTAAAAAATCTTTATTTAAAGATGCCATAGACATCAGAGGGTGGGCAGATTTGCAGGTGCAATAAGCCTTGCTATCGGGTAGCCATTGCAGTATTTGTCAACTGTTTCAGATGTGAACATATTTCCCCATGTAGCCAGACTCCGTGGGTGGCGATGATCAGGTGATTGGATTTTTTGGGAAATCCCTCTGGTTGTCCTGCTTTGGGGCTTGCATCGGGGTGTCTGTTCAGTGCACACTTGGGTAATAATGACTGTACATGCGTCTGCATACACTGGGAAAAAAGCTGATTTGGTGCTTAGACTCTCTATTCACATGATTGGGTGAACAGCAGCTGACTGTTCATCAGGACCCCTGTAACTATGCCCTAGTTCTCGGACTGTGTGGAATCCCTTGCAGACCCTGGAAAAACAGACGTATTCAATGAAGAGTGTGTCTAAATGATAAATTATTACAGGTACTTGTATAGCACCAATAATTTATGCAGCACTACATATATATATTGTACATTCACATCAGTCCCTGCCCTCACGGAGTTTACAATCTAAGGACCCTAAGTCACATTCATACATACTAGGGTCAATTCAGACAGGATCCAATTAACCTACCAGCATGTCTTTGGAGTGTGGGAAGAAACGGAGTACCCAGAGGAAACCCAAGCAGGCACAGGGAGAACATGCAAACTCCAGGCAGGTAGTGGCATGGTTGGGATTCAAACCGATGCCCTTAGTGCTGCCAGGTGGAACTGCATGAGCCCCAGAATCCAGTGAGACCAGAACCACTAAGCCTTTGTGTTTGTCTCTGGACAATGGCATTCTTGGAAGCTAAAGCAGTATTAAACCCCAAACCAAAATATAAAATGTTGCAGCTTACCATTCTTTAAATGTGGTGGCTGCATACGTTGCATATGTTTTTTGGGGGTTTTTTAAGGCTTTTTCCCTTTATTTTCACCTGCTTATCCAGCCATTATTGCACTTCCTGTCATAGGATGTCTCCACTCTGGATGGAGAAGAAACAAGAAACACCCTTGGGCAGCAGCATTGTCAGCCTGGGAGGGGGTAGCGTTGGATGGACTTAACGCGTTAAAAGCTGAACTCCAGCTTGCACTGTTTATGCAAGTACAGAAACTTTTTTTTTTTTCTTTTGGGATATAGGTTTTCTAAAAAATGAACACAAGCTGATCATTGTAAGCACCCCTGCCAGTGTTGTGTTAAATGGTTCGTTCCAACCCTCTAACTGCTACTTTTGCTGGACAACTTGAAGTTGAAAAATATCAAACTTACTGGCTAGATCAAAAGTCTGGAAATCAATACAAAGCCAGAGAACCGTTAACCGGAAAAGTTTTACGAGTAGTAAATCACATTGTGCTCCATGTCGCATATAGTCTCCAGATAGAAAGAAATGTAGCAGTAAAACTATTAGGGTTGCACCGATGCTGATACTAGTATCGGTATCTGTGCCATACCAAGCATTTGCACGAGTACTTGGACTTGTGCAAATACTCTAATGCTTGATCCGATATTTCCCGTCAGGAGGCCAGTACACCCGGTGTCCTCAGTGTAGCAGGGGAGGCTGGACAGCCTCACAGATGATCGGTGTGGCAGTGGGGGCAGTTACAAGCACTGATCTCCCTGTATAGCTTTTCTGACAGGCGCTTCTCCTCTCCCTCCCACGGCTGTCAACTGCTTTATTGAAAGCCACACAGGGAGATCGGTGCTTGTAACTGCCCCCACCGCTGCGCCGATCACCCTCGACTGTCCCCTGTATCCTCCCCGGGTTCTCCTCCCACTTTCACAGTCCCCTTCTGGTCCTCCTCCGGTCCCCCCTCGTCCTGGATATGTCAGGATGGAGAGCAGAGGAAGGAGCCAGTATATGTCGTTTACCGGGTCCTTCCTTTTCTGAGTGCACAGAGTCCATGATCACTGCCTCTATCCAGTCATAACTGAGTATTGTAAACTGAGTTTAGGATGCTTCAGTTTAGAGCCGAAACAACTAATTCGATTAATCGACTAATCGATTACTATTTTAATAATCGATTAATCGGCCAGCTGATTTAATTGGCCTGCATACAGAATTCATTATTGACTTACATATCAGGAAATACAGTGCAGCACACATACAAGCTCAGTAAACCGTTCATGCATGTCAGTATACACAGTGCAGCACACATATAGCTCAGTACACCAGGCATACATGTCAGTAAATGCATACAGAATTCATTATTGACTTACATATCAGGAAATACAGTGCAGCACACATACAAGCTCAGTAAACCGTTCATGCATGTCAGTATACACAGTGCAGCACACATATAGCTCAGTACACCAGGCATACATGTCAGTAAATGCCTGAGAACTTGTGAATGTGCAAAGAAGCAATGCCTCATGGGGCATGTAGTCCTAGGCAGGAAGTGAGTGGTTCTAAAGGCAGAAGGTTCTTTACCTTGCTTTAGGGGCTCTTTATACTATACTTTGCAGCTTGCTATTGGGGCACTCTGAAGGCAGGAGAAGCCAGAAGTGTCAGTGGAGGACCCCATAAGAGGATAATTAAGGCTGTTCTGTGCAAAACCATTACAGAGCAGGTAAGTATAGCACATTTGTTGCTTAAAAAAATATATGCTTTAAAGACTCAGGTAAGATCAGCATCTGAATGCAGAAAAGGTAGAGGCTGATAGAATGGAGGTAATATAAGGAATTACAATTACATTTAAAGTTAACTTTTACCAGTAAAGCACATTATATATAAAATGATCATATCCATGATATATCCATATATATATATATATATATATAATTTTTTTTTTTTTTTTTTTTTTTTTTTTTTTTTTTTTGAAAGAAGACTTTGTTTTTGTATAGCCAGCATATAATACATTACAGTTCTGTCTGAAAAACTGCAAAACAGTCTTTCATTTTTTTTTTAATAAAAAATGTGATCTCTGAGTCTGATTATATTTACCAGATTCAACCTCTAATAGTATATACAGTATATCTCCTCTAATAGTATACAGTATATCTCTTCTGTCTGTTATTCTCAGTGGATTAGAAATGTTGCTCCCTAACCATATAGTTAGTTATATTTACCACTGCATAGATATATGTAAGAATAAATTGCCTTTACATATTAACTAAATTATACACCAATTTTTTTAAGGTTATTATTCGATTGAGCGAAACAATAATCGCCCAACTAATCGATTATGTAAATAATCATTCGTTGCAGCCCTACTTCAGTTTATGAATGAACAGGAGTCTGTCTCCTGTCCATTCATCCTGTGCAGCTGAGAAAGGGACAGGGGGGTCTGTGCCCTCACTCCCTTTCTCTGTCTCACCTAAGCCACCCCCTGACAGGGCTGATAAAAACAAATAAATAAAAGAAAACTGTAATAAATATTTTAAAGGTTAAATTGTAAAAAAAATAAAACATAAAATAAATCACTGACACTGTCCACCCCCCCTCCCCAAAAAAAAGAAAACATTGTAAAAATAAAGAATACATTTAAAAAAATACAATTTTGGTAGATGCTCAAGATCCAGATAATTAGGTCTCATAAACAATTTTTAAACGAGAATCCTATTCTAAGAGAGAGGGATGACCCTCCGAGTCTTGCTCTATCCCGGATGTACTGGTAAATGCTTTAGTGAGTGGCTGGAGTAGCTGAGAGGGCAGTGTAGTGGCACTATTTACTTACCCTTGAGCTGTCCTTTCAAAGACAACCTGAGCAGAAGTTTTCTAGATTGTTGTTTTGACCAGTTGGTTAAATGTGTGGTATGTAATGTGTATTGACCGGGGTATGCCTGAAGGCCATGTTTTGTAATGAAACGTATATTTTGAAATAAGGAGAATTTGCAAAAAAAAAAATTACAATCGTGAAAAAAAATCAAATAAAAATAAAAACTACTGATACAGTCCATGCCTCATCAGTGCCCATTGGTGCCACCTATCAGTGCTGCATATTAGTGCCTGCCCATCAGTGCTCCATATTAGTGCCACTGTCACATGCCATTAAAAATAAGTATCAGTACTTGTACTTGGTTTTAAAAAGTGGTATTGGTGCAACCATAAAACCTATAGTGTGTTATAACTGTCACAACATGGCTATATAAGTGTCCAGGAGATTCAAAAAGTAGAAGGCTCTTGCCTCCCCACCCCCACTTTTGTTGTTTATATCCAACATTGTACTTCTGTACCCCTATCCTGTTGGTATTCCTGCTGAGTAGCTTCCATGGTTCTGCCTGATACCTTTTCATCTGCTAATGTAATGCCCGTATCTGTGTACATTCATGCATAATATATTTGGTCCCAACATTCTATATATTCTGTTCTGTGTGGGGGTCGTAGCATTCCATGCACTCATGGTTTTGTGGTGCACATGTCTTATTTATTTTATATGCCTTTGCTACCTTGTACGGTGCACTTGTACCTCTTTTTTGATCTTGTACAATCCTGTTTTATATTTGACAAAACTTTAATAAACTAAGATTGAACACGAAAAGTAAAAGGCCACTTCAACTACATCATGTCACACATGAGATATCGGGATAGCCCTTACTCTCAGAAGAACTAACCTCCACGTGAGTGTGTTTTAAGGTAGCGCAAGTGATAGATTGTACGTAACAAAGTGAGCCAGCCATTAAGCACATGCATTTTGAAATTTTGTCAGGGTAACTCCTGCAGTCATATATGAAGGTTATGTATGGAAGCAGAGTTGACATGGTGCAACTATGATTTCAAGGTTGGAGGGATAGCTTGAATCCAGGTGTGTGTGCAATCTGTTTGCCAGCAATGAATCGTTTCTTGTAAAAAGATCTAACAGCAGACCTAGCAGATAGTATTTTGGGACCAGGGAAATTGGGGGAGCCCATTACATCATAAAGGAAGTTGACCACCTGTTCACAGTATCCTTGAATAAAAGGACACAACCAGAGTAAGTGGAACAAAATGTTTCAGGAGTGGTGGAGCACATGGAACATAGGGGAACATGGAACATTGTTTGGTTTGAATCTGGAAAAATGGAAAGGTGTCAAATAGGACCCATGTAGGATGTATAATTGTGCAAGTATGTCCTCTATCAGATGACTTGGGGGAGACCATTAGATGCTTCAAATGCCTCATTCCACTCTTCTTCCCCCAAAGCCCCTATATCTATTTTCATTTACTTTTTAGTTGGAAGTCTAATAATGTAGGTTGGAGTGGTAAGGAGTAGCATTTGGAACAGAGATTAGTTTAGTAGAGGTAGAGCTACAGATTTTCTCCAGCACTGAAATCGCAGAGATGGTAACCTGTTGGTAACCTAACCAGAGATGGGACCTGTTGGAACCTGGGCCATGAGTGTGTGGCTTATTGGAAATAACAGAAGAACATGGAGTAATTTGCTGGAAACTTCATCTACTGTCCTCATGTGGTGTAGAAGGAAGACCCTGAGATCCAGAGTTCAGCAGCTGGTTCTGTGAGAAGTTCCAGCAATAGTTCATTATGCATGAAAGGGGTAAACCCATGTTCAGTACAATTTCGCAAGGGCTAAATCCCATATTCAAAGAAGTTGATATAAAGACCAGAGCCATTCAGGGATTGTTCATAGCCCTTTACTCCTCACAGACACACAGGGTAAGTATCAAGCTGATCTCTTTAACAAATTTGTCTAAAAAAAATAATTGAAATAACTAGACTACATTTTGAGTGAAAAATGTAACATTTATGAAGTTATGTGAATTTGAGTTAAGTGGATGATGAACTTTTGGACTATGTCTGGTATTGTGGCACGTTAGGAATTCTTGGGGTATATTTAAAATGTTGTGGTTTGACTTTGTTCAGATGGAGTATTATAAAAATCCTACTCTACAATTTGTAATATAAATCATGTGATATGACTGCAATGGTCATTTTTAGCATGTTTATGATGATTTAATAAAGCATTGGTATTTTTCATTGCTCTGATAAGTTGGTGTTAAGAAATCATGTGTGCAGTAATGTTGAATATTTGTGGACATTTTATTTAGGTGCAGTAGAATACAGTTCCTGCACTTTTGTTTTTTAAAACCACGTGAACCAAGAACAGCATCAACTTTCATAGGCCTTTAGGGTTGTAAAAAGCAAACAAAGATGGACTGTGTCAAGCTGGGTATACACAAGCAGTCTTTTTTTTTGGTCAAACAATAAAAAAACCCTGACAGATCCCTGCATCCAAACAAGTGAAGTGGGTGCAGGGATCTCCCTGCCGCACTATTGTTTTTCTGACCCCAAGGATTCCCCCCATCAGAATACATTGATCAGCTCTGCAACCATTAGCTGCAGTGTCCAATCAAATGCTGGTTTTCTAACAGGACTGTTCGACATAAGCCGGGTTCTGTTGAACAGATAGGGAAACACAAATACCGAAATTCAGCTGGTTCCCGCTCAACTTACCGAATTGTGATACGTGTATACCCTGTTTTAGCCAGAAATAAATACACTTTTACTTCAGGCAAAAAGTGTTGTCAGTGATATTTTTTGGTCGGCAACTAAACATTATTTAAAAAAAATACAAGCTTTAAGTTCTAAAACTTCTTCGTTCTTTTTACCTTTTTTTTAAGTTGAGTTGCTGACTAAAGGGTTCACTTTGGCAACACTTTTTTTTGCTTTTACCTATTTACACTTTTGAGTTGATCGTGTGTTTCAGAGGTGACTTTCATGTTTCCTTTCTTAGCCTGGCTAATCATTTATTATTGACAGGGATGTCTTCAACTTGTATCTAGATCTTTTAACCTGTTGGTTGTCAAATTTAAAGCAAAAACTATTTTTACTCCCCTTTTTTTTTTTTTAATATTTCAATAATGGGTAGATGCTGAAGAGCTAATCCGCCTAACAATTTCTCATTTGTCTCAGGGACTCTATAGGTGAGATATCTTCACTTGGGTTTCTGGGTTTGCACCATTGTGGTGACTGTTATGAGGGGGTCCCACTGGAGAACGCAACAGGAAGAGCTGAAACACAGTGCTAGAAAGGAATCCACGGGCAGATCACAGCTGGAGTCCGCCCCGTGTAAAAGGGACCTTAGACTGGATTCACACCTATGCATTTTTAGTGCTTTTTGCATTTTGCAGATTTGCACTACAGAACACGTTCCATAGGAAACCATGTTAAATGGACTGTAGTGCAAACCTGCAAAATGCAAAAAGCACTAAAAATGTATAGGTGTGAATCAGGCCTTAGAGGGAAATTCTTACTTTGGGAGATATCCTTCAACTTCCTGTTGTCTCTGAAGTGAAAGGAAATGTCCCCAATGATACACAAACCAGAAAAAAACTGGGAGGTACTTTAAGCTTTTCCTGTTCTATGTAAAAAAACAAAACCCCCAAAAAACTTTTAAGCATTGGTTTAAATTTTATGGATTACACTAATGAGAAATCTGATTAGTTTTTGTGGGAAATGCATCCAGAAGACTAGCTGGATTGTAGATAAATTGGCCTTGTGGGTTAAAATATTAAAGATTTTTTTGGTCGGCAACTAAAAATTATTTTAAAAAAACATTTAACGTATAAAGTCTAAGATAAGCTGCTAAAAATATTCTGATGTCAACTTTGCATGCATAGCTTCAAAGTACAATACTTTAGGAGGATAAAATAGAAAAATATTGTTTTAGTATATCGGAGCACATTCCTGTGGCTTCCTCTGAAATGACTTTTCACATGTAGTTGTTAAATTGTCTCGCATGATGCTGTTCCTAGGAGCCTGCAATCAGGATTTTTCGGAAGTAGCAGATGTGTAGGTGTTCTTCAGTTATTTACATGACACTTTCATGCTTCCTGGCAGATGGTAAACATAGTAGACCCTTCATAAAACAGATGTATTTTTAGGTCTCTCCTCCACCACATACCCAAAAAATAAGGGGTTTATTCCTCACTTTAGGATAGTGGATGGAGGCACGCAAATCATTCCCTTATGGCCCCTTGTAACCAGCTATACATCTAGAACAGCTGGTATATAGTACGGATACAGCCTAATAATAAAGCTATTTATTTTAAAATTTATACAACTGTTTTTGACCATCCATGCACTTCTATGGAGTAAGACTTATAAACCGACACAATGGGACAACCAGACACATGATGGTAAGGTGGACTAAAAGGAAGGACCCCCACCTAATTGCATGAAATTTTTTTTTTTTTTACATAAACATGTTCTACTTGCCTCCTCTGTGCAGTTGGTTTTGCACAGAGCCGCCCAGATCCTCCTCTTCTCTGGTCCCTCTTCTGCTCTCCTGGCCCCTCCCCCTGGTGAGTGCCCCCACAGCTTTCTATGGGGGCACCCGAGCCGAGTCAGAGCTACGTGTATCCATTCAGACATGGACGGCCCCGCCCCCTCTCACCTTTGATTGGCTGACTGACTTTGATAGCCGCAGGAGCCAGTGGAACCGCTTCTGTGTCTCAGCCAATCAGGGGGAGAGTCCCGAACAGCTTCTACATTCGTTAACATTGCTGGAGAGAGAGAGAGATGGGGCTCAGGTAAGTAATTAGGGGGTGCCGGGGAGGCTGCTACCCACAGAAGGCTTTTTATCTTAATGCTTTAAGATAAAAAAAAAGCCCTGCCTTTACAACTCCTTTAAGTGAATTAACTAAGTAAATGAAGTTGGGGGGGGGGGGGTGCAGCTATTTGGTTCCTTTAGCAAACCCCACCATAACCTGTCAGGTTTTTTCTTTTCAGGTAAATGGTGGAATTTTTTCTTGTAAGCTTATGGACACCAATGTGCAGCCACACCACTGCTGCGCTATACAGCGCTCACATAACAATGTGTGAATGCCATCCAATGCAGTAATTCTCTGAACACAGGCCGTCCTAGGGGACAGGTCAATGACTGCCTTGGCGTTGAGGAAATAGGTTGAGTAATGCTATAAGTCATTCATTTCAGAACATGACAGAATTTAGTTACTAGATGGTATTAATGCAGGAAACCTGTCTTGAGGCCTGGTTCACACTAGTGTGATGCGGGAACCCTGCAAATCCACTGTGGGTTCCTGCATCATACCGGACTCGCATGGCAGTTTACACTGCCATATGCAAACTGCTGGGAGTGTCAATACAATGTTAACGACACCCTCATTTCAGCTCGCATATCGCAGTGCAAACTGACAGTATGGAAATTAATCGGATCGCATAAGTGTGAACACCCATGCGATCTGATGCAGATGCAAAAAAGGGTCCTGTGCAAGTTTAGTCCAAATGTGATTCGATTTCAGCCATACTATCTGTGAGGCTGAAATCGCATCGCACTGACATCTCATGCTATTTGCAGTGTGGTGCAAATCACATCGCACAGCGATGAGCAATGCAGCAAAAGCTGTTTATGACAGCTGTAAGTTTCAATTTGATACATCTCTACTACCTTGCTTGATTTGCTGTTGTGTGCATGAAATGGATCGTGTAAACTCTGGGATTATACCATTTTCAAATGTACAGTTGTATACAAAAGTTTAGGAACCCCCGAGATTTTCCATGATTGTCATTTATAAATATTTGGGTGTTTGGATCAGCAATTTCATTTTGATCTATCAAATAACTGAAGGACACAGTAATATTTCAGTAGTGAAATGAGGTTTATTGGATTAACAGAAAATGTGCAATATGCATCAAAACTAAATTAGACAGGTGCATACATTTGGGCACCCTTGTCATTTTGTTGATTTGAATACCTGTAACTACTTAGCACTGATTAATTGGAACACACAATTGGTTTGGTGAGCTCATTAAACCTTGAACCTTATACAGGTGCATCCAATCATGAGAAAAGGTACTTAAGGTGGCCAATTGCAAGTTGTTGTTCTCTTTGACTCTCCTCTGAAGAGTGGCAACATGGGGGCCTCAAATAACACTCAAATGACCTGAAAACAAAGATTGTTCTACATTGTGGTTTAGGGGAAGGCTACAAAAAGTTATCACAGAGATATAAGCTGTCAGTGTCCACTGTGAGGAACATAGTGAGGAAATGGAAGACCACAGGCACAATTCTTGTTAAGGCCAGAAGTGGCAGGCCACATAAAATATTGGAGAGGCAAAGACGAAGGATGGTGAGAACGGTCAAAACAGCCCACAGACCACCTCCAAAGACCTACAACATCAACTTGCTGCAGATGGGGTCACTGTGCATTGTTCAACAATTCATTGCACTTTGCACAGGGAGAAGCTGTATGGGAGAGTGATGCGAAAGAAGCCTTTTCTGCACACACGCCATAAACTGAGTCGCTTGAGGTATGCAAACGCACATTTGGACAAAGATTCAGTTATTTGGGCATAACAAGGGGCGTTATGCATGGCTGCAAAAGAACACCGCTTTCCAAGAAAAACACTTGCTACCCACAGTAAAATTTGGTGGAGGTTCCATCATGCTGTGGGGCTGTGTGGCCAGTGCCACTACTGGGAATCTGGTTAAAGTTGAGGGTTGCATGGATTCCACTCAATATCAGCAGATTCTTGAGAATAATGTTGAGGAATCGATCACAAAGTTGAAGTTACGCCAGGGCTGGGTATTTCAACAAGACAACGACCCAAAACACTGCTCAAAATCTACTCGGGCATTTATGCAGAGGAACAAGTACAATGTTCTGGAATGACTATCCCAGTCCCCAGACCTGAATATCATTGAACATCTGTGGGGTGATTTGAAGCGGGCTGTCCATGCTCGGCAACCATCAAACCTAACTGAACTGGAGATGTTTTGTAAGGAGGAATGGTCCAAAATACATTCATCCAGAATCCAGACACTCATTACAGGCTATAGGAAGCGTCTAGGCTGCTATTTCTCCTAAAGGAGGTAAATATCAATGTAATTTTTCTGTTGGGTGCCCAAATTTATGCACCTGTCTAATTTTGTTTTGATGCATATTGCGCATTTTCTGTTAATCCAATAAACCTCATTTCACTACTGAAATATTACTGTGTCCTTCAGTTATTTGATAGATCAAAATTAAATTGCTGATCCAAACACACAAATATTTATAAATGACAATCATGGAAATCGTCAGGGGTTCCTAAACTTTTGCATACAACTGCATGTGATACAGAGTGATATTGGTTCAGCAGTGTCTGAAGAGGACACAAGATGAATAGATGACAGCTGTAGCTGCAACCAAGTCCATCAGGTGACATAGGGCACATAGGGCACAGTAGAGTTTGCATTCTTGTCATTTGCAAATACTTTTCTGCTGGGCAGGTCAGCCTGTATGCAGTTTAATATGTAAACAATACGTGGACGCGGACAGCAGAACAAAGGTCACAGATAGTGACCAGCTGTAGATATAACCGCAATAAAGAAATTGTATCAAATAATAGAATAGAAAACACTTACTTCCTTAATGTGAAACTTGGGCTTGCTTTTTTCTGCACAGATGCTCCATTCTGGGCCAAACTTGAGATAAGGAGGTGTCCCCTTTAGAGCCCCCTTCCCAGGAGGTGTCCCCTTTAGAGCCCCCTTCCCAGCAGCTGTCTCCTTTAGAGCCCCCTTTCCAGCAGGTGCCCCCTTTAGAGCGCCCTACCCAGCAGGTGACCCCTTTAGAGCCCCCTTCCCAGCAGGTGTCCCCTTTAGAGCCCCCTTCCCAGCAAGTGTCCCCTTTAGAGCCCCCTTTCCAGCGTGTGTCCCTTTTAGAGCCCCCTTTCCAGCAGGTGTCCCCTTTAGAGCCCCTTTTCCAGCAGGTGTCCCCTTTAGAGCCCCCTTTCCAGCAGGTGTCCCCTTTAGAGCCCCCTTTCCAGCAGGTGTCCCCTTTAGAGCTCCCTTTCCAGCAGGTGTCCCCTTTAGAGCTCCCTTTCCAGCAGGTGTCCCCTTTAGAACCCCCTTTCCAGCAGGTGTCCCCTTTAGAGCCCCCTTAAGAGCAGGTATCCCCTTTAGAGCCCCCTTAACAGCAGGTGTCCCACTCTATACTCTGATCCCTCCTGCACTCTGCATTGCCGTAGCTATAAGACTCTTATAGCTGTGGTAATGCAGAGTGTATGGGAAACAGAGAGCCATCAGAGCACGTTGTACAGTGCGGGGGGCGGGGCAGAGAGCCGCTGACCTTCGGATTGACTCGAGCCTCGTGTGTTCCTTCCTGGTTTGCACTGCAATAAAACACTTCCTCCTTCGGCTCCTTCCCGCTCTCTGAACTCCTCCCCTGCTCCGCCCCCTGAGCCAGAACTACAGAGATACCATCGGGTATCCTTGCGCGCTGAGTGTCAGTGACTCAGCGCGCATTAAGGATGAGATTGGCGGTATACATCCGCCATAATCCCACGGAACCCCGGTTGAGAATCACTCTACTATACTATTGTGATATATAGATTACTTTTGTTCTTTTAGGCCCCTTTCACACTTGTAGGACAAGTCGTACCTCATTTCCAATGAGTGCCATTCATATCTGTGCGACTTCAAGGTAGTTCCTGCACTACTTTGGTCCGACTTTGATGCGACTTGAGGTCCATAGACCTCAAGATTACACAGGCTTTGCTTTAAGTCACGGCAAAGTCGTGCAACTTTCAGATCGAACAAGTGTGAAAGGGGCCTTAGGGTTCATTCTTGCTATGTGTTTCGTTAATGCAATAAACTACCATGAGGGAAAGTGCGCTGTGTTAAATCAGCGTATTCATTTTCAATGGGCCGACAGCACATCTTAATGCATGGAACATCAGAGGTGACCTTTTTTTTTTTTTTTTTAACTTGGCACACCCCAACGCATAGCATGTGCATTGTGGTATACTGCAGGGTGGTTGCATTGTCCACTGTGTTTGGGGGGTGTTCATAATGAATAGTAAAGCTACGCACCTCACTGTACCATAACAATAGGGCAAGAGATAGCATTTGAATGACTGCTTGTGAGCCGGTGCTTGGCAATTGGCCCAGTATTGTCATATGTGGAAACGGAGAACCCTCAGAAAGCATAAGGCCGGCTGTTGAAGGAGCAAATTCCTTTCCTGCAACCACGGGTTTACAGGGGAATCCCTCCCGCTCAGGTATTGTGTTCTCCCAGTGGGGAAGCCGTCTCCGCCGGGAGAACACAGTGATTATTGCTAGCGGCTATACCAGCCGCTAGTAATCACATGCAAAATCCAGCAGGCTGGTTGTACCCACGTTGATTGATCGATCAATCAACTTTGGTGCATTCAGCCTTGCCCATACCTGGTTCAAATCTCAGACCGTTCCTGCTGAACCAGCCGAGTTCTGAACCATCTATGGTCGGCTTAAGCTACGATCAGAAAGATTTAGCTCTTACACAGGGCTAGCTTTCTTTTGTTCCACCAGGGAAACAGGGCAGCTGTGGAGGGGTCATTAATTTAAAAAAATATACCTATGTACCCGCCACTGATCCGTTGTGATCTGCTGCTCCGTGCTATGCAGGGAATCCACCGCCGCTGTATTAATTTCTGATGTGATTGAGAGCTTAGCTTGGTTCAAATCGATACCTCTTAGGTCTGGATAAGTGGCATACATGTCCTAGGACGCTTCAGGAGGAGTGGAGATTTCATTATTGCCTAGGCCAGAATGATGGCAGAGGGCTTGCTGGAACTTGGGAAAAAAAAGCTGTTTTAGATTTCGGGAGGCAGGTTTGGGGGTTTAGTTGGAGGGGGGTCCACAAGTATATTATGGGAGTAAAGGTCCACATTAACAACTTTTGAAAGCACTCAGGCTATTGGAGAAGCATGACAGCCAGGTAACTAGCAATGAGCCCTCGTTTACACTGAATGTGGGTTTGAAATTGTGCAAGTTCAGTTGAACTCGCAGGATTTCAAACCCGCATTTCAGTGCAAGTTCAGGGGTGATTTGAAAGACCTCTGTGCGGATTCATGCACAGATGTCTATTGAAATCGTCCCAAAGTCACCAAAAGTAATGCAGGAACTACTTTTGGAAATGGGTGCGTTGCCGCAAAGTCAGCGTTGTGCTGATTGGGACAGTGCCGATATTGGCAATAGGCTGCGATTTGAAATCGCTTGTCAAATTGGGGGGATGAAAGAGCTGGAATAAAAAGGCCTGCAGTTGGAGCCCCTATTATAGCTTCTCAGTACAGGTTTCCTTTATCTAATAAAAGGTTATATTCAGTTGCTTGATATGGGTTGCCATACATCATTGTATCCTTTAACTGAAGATGGAAATAAAATAAATGCTAATTTTAATATGAAGAACCACTTTGTTTGGAGTTCTGTTGAATAAAGCGAAGTTACCTTGAGCTCTGTACTGTCTGCTTTTAAATGTTAGGGTCTGCATGCCACTACATAATGAAAAACAGATGATCTTCAGGGATTGAAATACAAAAATATCCTCTACATATTCCTGGGAGTTTTCCCTTTTTATATTTATAGGCTCTGCTCCACAGTAAAGAAATGATGGGTTTGTTGTCTGTGGGTACTTTTTTTTTTTTTTTTGCACTGTGCTTGAGCCTAGTGGGGGCCATAAATATTCTGGTAGTGGAAGCAGGTGTCGAGAAGGATGTATTGAATGAAGAGGTGCCAAATTATACTTCTATAGAATAAAACAGGAAGTCTTTTTGTAGGTTTACTAGATTACATGCTTTCATTTTGGACAATATATAGAACACAATAGAAAAGGCTTTTTTTTGGCCCCAAATGCACAATGTCAATGTTCAGATGCCATACATCTGCAGCTGTGTTTGTGCAACTGCTGCATCCCCATAGCGTAACATAGGCTGCCTACACACAGCAATAGCCACATTAACCACTTAAGGACCGGAAGGATTTCCCACTGTAGGACCAGAGCACTTTTTGCAATTCGGCACTGCGTCGCTTTAACTGACAATTGCGTGGTCGTGCGACGTTGTACCCAAACAAAATTGACGTCCTTTTCTTTCCACAAATAGAGCTTTCTTTTAGTGGTATTTGATCACCTCTGCATCACTTCTGATCGCTATAAACAAAAAAAGAGCGTTCATTTTGAAAAAAAAAAAACAATATTTTTTACTTTTTGCCATAATACATATCCAAAAAAAAATCTAAAAAAACTAATTTATTCATTGGTTTAAAAAAATTGCGATCGGCGTTTATTGATTGGTTTGTGCAAAAGTTTCCACGTTTACAAACCATGAGAATTCATTTATGGCGTTTGTACAATTTTACATTTTTTTTACTAGTAATGACGGCAATCTGCAATTTTTATCGGTACTGTGATATTGCAGCGGACATGTCAGACATTTTTGACACTTTTTTGGGACCAATGACATTTATACAGCGATCAGAAATTTAAATATCCACTGATTACTGTATAAATGTCATTGGCAGTGAAGGGGTTAACCTGCAGGGGGAGATCAAGGGGTTAATGTGTTCCCTTGGCGTGTTCTAACTGTGAGGGGGCTGGGCTGCTATGGGCATAAGAGATCTAACTGATCCCAGTGACAGGGATCAGTAGATCTCTTATATGCCGCCTGACAGAGCGGGGAACCGCCGTGTTTACATCGGCGGTTCCCCGTTTTTCTTCTGTGCCAGGCAGTCGCAGCTCGCTGGCGGACATCGAGAGTCCACCCGAGCTGCGGCCACACTGCTGGAGAGTGGGCAAATCTGCGAGCCGCCGTTTATAGACGGTGATTTGCGCTACAGCACCACACTGCAGTAGTAAATGTACGTGAGTCCATCCGGAACCGGTAAAAAAAAAAAAAAAAAACACTAATTCACAGGTCACAGCACCCCTGTGAATGACCCCCCCTCCCCCCCCAAGACCGCATTTACACACACAACTTTTTTAACCACTTCAGCCCCGGAAGGATTTCACACTTTAGGACCAGAGCACTTTTTGCGATTCGACACTGCGTTGCTTTAACTGACAATTGCGCAGTCGTGCGATGTTGTACTCAAACAAAATTTGCGCCCCTTTTTTTCCCACAAATAGAGCTTTCTTTTGGTGGTATTTGATCACCGCTGCGTCATTTCTGATTGCCGCTATAAACAAAAGAAGAGCGACAATTTTGCAAAAAAAAAAAACAAATTTCTTACTTTTTGCTAAAATACAAATCCAAAAAAATATATATATATAAAAAAACATTTTTTTCAACGGTTTTGGCCGATTTTATATTCTTCCTCATATTTGTGATTAAAAAAAAACAAAAAAAACGCCCAATCTGCGTTTATTGATTGGTTTGCGCAAAAGTTTAAGGATGATGAATTCATTTCTGGGGTTTCTATTTTTTTTTACTAGTAATGGCGGTGATCTGCGATTTTTAGCGTTACTGCGATATTGCAGCAGACATGTCGGACCATTTTGACACTTTTTTGGGACCATTGGCATTTATACAGCGATCAGTGCTATAAAAATGCACTGATTACTGTGTAAATGCCTTTTTCACAGTTTTACCAGGCTGTACAGACGACGTTATAGCGTCATTGCGATTTTTAGCGTCTAGTGGCGGTAATGATCATTTTTTTTTATCTTTGGGGTCTTTACTTAAGTAGTAGGAATTTGAAAACGCGTTTGGTTAGTTATTTGCGTCTAACCCGCAAAAAAAACAAAAAAAAATTAGTGTTTATACTCCTTCTTATATTTTAGCCGGTTTTGGCAACTTTTTT
>BLSH010194870.1:658885-683479 GCA_018402905.1 Glandirana rugosa
CTGTTCTTTCACTGCGGGGGGGGGGGCATCGTGGGTAGCCGGCGGAGATCGAGTCTGCCCTACCCGCTCCCTGGCCCCCCCCCCCCGACACAGTGAGCGCATGTGCGCGCGCTCACAGTGCACGATCTCGCAGCCACCGTCATATGACTGCGGTTTGCGATATCGAACCACCTTGTCGCCGTCAACCTGCGGTTGGTGGTCGGCAAGTGGTTAATCAACTCAATAACATTTTATCTTTTAGATTTAGCAGGAATTGTGTAAATTATTTTTGTTTTCACAAATAGTGATTTTAGTGTATTTTTAGTGAAAATATTGTTTTGATATTTTTGGGGAGGGGGGCTGTTGGGTATGCTGTATGGGACCCCTTGACTTCTAACAGCAACCCTGGCTAAATGCATGGGCATTCTAAAATAGATATCTATATTGCAACCAAAATAGAAGCTGATCCAGCCAGTGGGAAAGTCTAAGCCACAAAATATCTAGTCGGCTTCGTGGCAGGAACTGCTATTTATTTCAGTGGTCCATTTTAGATAAAATAGAAACCCTAAGGAAAAGCAGAATATGACATGTAATAAGGCTTGCTTCTAACTCTTCATTGGTTAACTAGTAATGTGGTCAACAACTGAACTGGTCGCTCAGTGGAATGATGATGGGAAAAAATACTATTAAAAAATCTTTTTTTTTTTTTTTTTAAAGCGGTGTTCCAGCCGTTTTTCAGTTTATTAAAAGTCAGCAGCTACAAAAAGTATAGCTGCTGACTTTTAATAAACAGACACTCGCCTGTCCCACGGTCCAGCGATGCGGCCCCCCGAAGCCTCGGATCTCTCCTTCTCCTCTCTGCGGTGCCAGCATCACTAGTGTGGGCACCGAGCTCTGACAGCCGGGTGCGCACTGCGCATGCACGAGTCACGCTGCGCGTCCTGAGTGACCGGGCAATCTTCCGGGACCTGTGATGTGTTTCAGAAGATTGCCGGGAGGGAGGGGGAGAGGAGAGCACTCCGAGCGGAAGTGGGAGCTGGGTACCTGTCAAAACTGGGTTCCCGCTCCCCCCCCCTAAAAAAAATGACATGCCAAATGTGGCACGTCAGGGGGTCAAGAGTACTTAAAGCGGTTTTGGGTGAAACTCCGCTTTAATAAAAAAAAATGCCTTCCTTGTTCACCAATTTAGTAAAAGAGTTGTAAAGGCAGAAGTTTTTTCTTTATCCTAATGCATTCTATGCATTAACATCAAAAACCTTCTGTGTGTAGCAGCCTCCCCAGCACCCCCCAATTACTTACCTTAACTCCAGTGATGTCCACGACTCTCTTAGCCGTCCGGGATTCTCCTCCTGATTGGCTGAGACACAGCAGCGGCGCCATTGGCTCCCACGACTGTCAATCAAAGTCAGTTAGCCAATCAGAGGAAAGAGGGGGCGGGTCTGGGTCGTGGCTCCATGTCTGAATGAATACATGGAGCTGTGAGCCAGCTCGGGTGCCCCCATAGCCAGCTGCTTGCTGAGGGGGCATCCAATAGGAGTGAGGGGCCAGGAGCAGCAAAGAGGGACCCGAGAAGAGGAGGATCCAGGCTGCCCTGTGCAAAACCACAGAGGAGGTAAGTATAACATGTTTGTTGTTTTTTTTTGTTTTTTTAAAACGAGACTTAACCGTCACTTTAAGTAGTTAAAAATAACCGAAAACCCATGCAACAAGAGTAAAAATGAAGTTATAGGAACTACTGTCACTTTGGGACGCTTTTTCAGCCCCAGTCTGAAAGAAGCTTATAGCAATTAATTATAGTAGCTTAAACCGATAATTCTGGAAGATTCCCACACCCAAATTTCCATTCTGTCAGCCTAAAGTACTCTATGTAAACCAGACAATATCTGGGCTGTCTGAAATTGCTAGTTATATGGCTGTTAAAGAGACCCTAAAGCCAGACCAATCATTTCTACAAAAATATTCAATTCTATGAGACATGACTGCCTCTAAACAAACTATAGCAAAGACCTGGAATATGTCTATACTCTTAGGCTCCTTTCACATGGGTGCCTCCGTGAAGCGGAATACACTTGCTCAGTGGGGGATCTCTCTGCTGAGCAGGCAAATGACAGGTTTGTGTCCGCTCTGCATAGCAGACACAGACACAGTCCCTCCTCTCCTGGGACAATCTGATGGAAACTCACTGCCCATCCAGTGCCATTTGATCCGCCGGATGGATGGGGAATAGGACCACCATCCATCAATATTTGGTGGACATGATCAGATCGGATGGCGGCGAACACCACCACTCCATAGTAGAGACTGGAGGGTCCGATCGGGTCTGCCTGAAAAACTGACAGACAGACCCGATCAAGATCACCTGTCTGAAAGGGGCCTTACTGAAACTGAAAACCTAATCACCAAAGCCATGATTTACAAAAAAATTGAGGCCAAACTTCAGCACAGAATCCCTAAATACACAAAGGTATTGCAAATTAAACACCCCCCTTTCCTCCACTTTCATAATGAAATCCTATTGTCAAAAAAAAAAAAATGCAGGCCTTAGCAGGTACATCATCAATCTTTATATCTTTATTAAGTTATACAAGCATATATTTAAAAAAAAAAAAAAACAGACTGCAACTAACATAATTGTCAATATACAGTATATTGTTAATATTGCATGACTCAAAATTAACTTGCCTAAAAAAAATAAAAATAAAATGTAAACAAGAAAAAAAATGTTCCTTTAAGTCTATCTGTGACTTTAGCGTATTTTATACACGTTTTATACATATCTTACTAATTAATGGCTCTTTTGTGTAAACATCCGAATGCCCTGAGCCTGCTGGGGCTGCAGACAATCACATCCAAGTTACATCAGAGTCAGAGCTGTCACTCAAGTGAGACCATGTAATCCTCATCTAGTAGCTACATAAAAGTTTATGTAGATCGAGGAGGGGTGGAGGTGCTGGGCCAGCACAGACCGTAATTAGACCCGCACAGAAGAGAAGAGGGCTTTGATGTGCAATTACAAGAGGGCTGTCATAGGGAATTCAGCAAGTTGTCAAATTTGCTGGCAAGTAAAAACATACAGTCCAAGTGAATACAAATTTATGGAAAGGACACTGCACATAAACATTTAAATACTTGAGTTTTTTGTTCTGCCTGCATTTTTGAGGTTGTTGACAGGTTGATACTTGGTGCGTCATTGGCCCAGACCAGTGTTTTGCTGCGTCTAGGAATCAGAAGTCCTTAACCTGGGTAAACACAAAGAAGGCACCTCTAAGTGCAGTATAAACAATTTTATTACAGCCAAAGGGTTAAAAACACTTACTAGAAAGTGGTAATTGACAGGCACATCAATCGCTCCTGTGAAAGATGCAGTCCAGCGCTGAATGGGATCCTGGGCATGAGTCCCGTCTGCAGATGTAATTACAGCCCATCCGACCAGCGGGGAGTGTAGGCAGAGAGGGTCCTCAGTATGAATTTGTGCCAGGGGACACCAGGAAGCAGCTGATCAGCGAGCACAGAGCACCAGACCAGCTTGTGACGACACAGGAAGTGCTCCCGGGGCCGACGTGGAATGCACGGAAGCAGAAATTACGTCAGGGTGGTGGGGCGCGCTTCAGAGCGAATCAGTGGCTCCTTCCTCAACTGATCGCTGAAGGAAGTTGACGTCCTTAACCTCATACTTGTTTTAGACTAGGAGTGGATAGCGCTCCTGGCTCCTCCTCTTCTCTGAGTGCCCCCATAGCAAGCCACCTGCTATGGGAACACTCATACATGCTTGCTCCTGAGTCCCGCTCTGTGTCCATAAGACACACACAGAGGGTTTGACCCCACCTCCACTCCCTCCTCACTGGCTGCGATTGACAGGACAGCTACAGCAGAAGCCAATGGTTCCCACTGCTGTTTCTCAGCCAATGAGGAGGCAGAGACCCTGGGGAATAGCTGCTCTCATGCACATCACTGGATCGTGATCAGGAAAGTATTGGGGGGGGGGCTGTGGGGGAAGCTGCACACTGAAGGTAACAAATCCTTCAGCCTTTACAACCACTTTAAGTGTACCATGCCCAGGAACACATGGAAGGTGGTCCCAGGCATGGTTCACTTGTGGCCTGGTATACTTTGCTTCAGTATAAGTGAAAATCATGCCTGAGCACAAAATGAATAATGTAGGTGTGCCTGGGAATGCTTATGGCTAAGTGTGAGTGCAAACCAGTGGGGGAGTGCAAAGAGGGGACAATCAGATTCAGGCATTGATCAGTTTAACTATGTCCAGTGTGAGTGCACCCTAAAATAAAGAGGGCCAACATGGAAGTTGGAAGACTAGCATATGAGGAGGTGGTCAATGATGGCAGCCTACATATTTCATGAGGAAAGGTTTACAGCCTCTGTCAGGTTTTCACTTGCTTGTGTTCCCGTTTTTTTTTTTTTTTTTTTTTTCATTCATTTATTTATTTATTTGTCTTAAAGTGGAACTTAAGGGCTCTTTCACACGGGCGGGTCGTTCAGGTCCGCCTGTCAGTTTTTCAGGTGGACCTGAACGGAAGCTCCATTGTCCTCTATGGAGCGATGGATGTCAGCAGTGACATCCGCTGACATCCAATCCGCTCCGAGCCGCCAAAAACAGACGAATGGAAACCCTATTTTCCATCTGTCTTTTGGATCGGATGAACACGGACAGACGGTCAGTGTTCATCCGATCCCCCATAGGGGAGAATAAAGCTGTGACAGGTCAGTCTCTGCACAGAGTGCAGAGACTGTCCTGTCATCCGCCGGCTCAGCGGGGATAAACGGATGGATCCCCGCTGAGCAGCGGAGCCCGTCAAAATAGGCTTCACTCATGTGAAAGGGGCCTAAGTCAGAAAATGAAGTCCTGCTAGATCACATCAGGCTGGCCAATTTTTCTGGTATAGCTATGTAAAACATTCAAAATAAGTACCTATACTGTTTAAAATCCAGTAACACACTGTCTCACCTGCTCTGCACATGCTCAGTTTCTCTCTATTCTTAGCATTGGGCCTAAAATCAGAGCCACTAGAGGCTGATCTGCTGACAGCCTAAAGATTTATTACTGCTCAGGGTTTCTGGGCTTCAGCAAAATGACAATGGAAGAGACAGGAGCAATGCTGGAGGCGATTTACAGCGCACACTCATTTTGGTAGCATAATCATTACTGTAGAATGTAAGTTTCTTGCTAAAGAGCATTCTTTTTTTTTCAAGTTCTTATGGGTAATGGTCGCGTTAAACTAGTGACAAATTCAGGGCAGGTTAAGGTGGTTTGTAGAAATGGTTTGGGTTAACGGCCAGCAATCAGGGCTGGTGCAAGGATTTTTGACACCCTAGGCGAAACTTAATTTTGCCGCCCCTGTTGGCTCCGCCCCCGACTCCACCCCTTTGTCCTGCACATGAATACGGTGTCAGTAGGGCAGTGGACGGTGTCAGTAGGGCAGAGGTTGGTGTCAGTAAGGCAGAGTGGGACAGGAAGCTAGCCGCGGCTCTTACTTCTTCTCTTTGCTGATACTGTGATGGATCAACAGCAGCCGGGCGCCCTAGGTGGCCGCCTACTTCGCCTAGTGGTAGAGCCGGCCCTGCCAGCAATGCAGATTTTAAGAAATTTAATAATTTCTAACACAAACGAGAGCAAGAAAATGTTTTAACATTTATGGACTAAAATTGCAACACTACAATGTATCATCTAATTTTCTTTCTTCAAAAGATAGGATCACCTTTGGGAACATGTTACATGTTCCACCTGTTTTTACGATGGAACGTGTAACATGTTTCCAATGCTGCAGCCGTTGCCCGATCCCCCTCCCTGTGACAGCAGTACAGGGAGAAGTTCCCCATACTAGCTGTCACTTTTGAAAATCAGCGCAGCTGTGCGGGGTTCCTCCCACACAGCTGCGTCATTCATTCACACGGCTCTTTGTGTGAATGAACTACAAGCCCCAATATCTGTGGAGCCCTGGTGAGTTCATTGATTCTTCCTGTCAGATTGTATCTGCTTACCTGTATGGGATTGTACGGGCACACAAATAAACTGACAGATCTCTGCAGGAGACGTGCCTGGCACCAGTGATCTGCTGATTGCTGGTACAATGGTTTACAGACTCCAAAAACAAAAATAACAATAAATGCACTTTTTTATCTGCAAAAAAAATGTGCATTTATTATTTTTTTCTAAAAAGTGAACTTCTCCTTTTATTTATTAAAATTGGTTCTCCACTTCCAGCAAAAAAAAATCCTCAAAATTTCCCAGGGGGTTCTCCCTGTTTGGAGCTTCCATTGGTCTTCCATTATTCCCTGAACCTGGAAATTCCCTTCAACTAAGCCAAACACATTCCACGTATTCTGAAATGCTTTAATGCAGCTTAAGATCCACCTGCCATTTTGGTTTATATATGTGTGAGTGGGCAGAAGGCAGCTTCTGTGAATTTAAGAGAGAGTGCTGTGAATGATTTAATCACTGTATCATCGCATCCACATCACAGCATTTGGTTTACAGCCATCAAAATGAATTATCATCCTGAGTCAGTCCTGCATCAGAACCCTCCTGTAAATTACGTGGGCTTACTAGCCTGTAGCCTAATCCTAGTAACATTATAAGCAAAGAAGAGACCGGTACCAGAATCGGGAATATTCATGTCATGATATTTAGTAACCAGATGAAAGAAGACATTCAGGTTTTGTCCAGCTATCATTCACCCTGACTATATTTTTTTAGAGCAGGTTTGATAATAAAATCAAGAATCTTGGTGGTTATTTTAGCCAAAACCTCCCCCTTTCCATTCATATCCTTTTTAAGATATCAAGAATGGACACGGTGTTCCCAAATACGTTTCCAAAAAATGTGTGTGACCTGAGATCTTTAGTTTGGTGTGCAGCCATACTTCCTTTTGCTGCTGATCTGGGACCCCCACTTTACTTGTGGTAATGCAGGAGAGGTATTCCCGAACACCCCCCCTATTCTTCTAAGTTTTTTGTGCTGGGAGAACAGCCTGCCTGTCCTTCAATGGCCAAGACTTGTGGTGACACGCCCCCAATGCATGGCCATTCACTTGGAAGATCGGTGTACTGCTGTTTCTCCACCCCTAGCTCTCTAAACCCCTTATGCAGCCAAGAACAGAGATTATGTGATCACTTTCAAAAACAGAAAAAAGTGTTTATAATTTTTGTGTATATATATATATATATATATATATAGAATATGTTTTATATATATATATACAGAATATGTTATATATACAGAAATGTTTTCCCTCTCAAAGAGAAGTGCAGGTTTACAAAAAAAAAAAAAAAACATTTGTAAGCGCCTAGAAGTCAGTCACCACTCTGTACTCTGCCCCTCCAGCACTCACTGGCGTGCCGGGCGAAGAATGGCTCTGATTGACAGCAGCGAGAGCCAATGGCCAGTGAGGAGCAAGAGAGCCTTGGCTCTTGTGCACATCACTGGATTGAGATCGAGGTATGTATTTAGAGGGGCTGTGGGGGGAGATGCGTGCTGAAGTTTTTTTTTTACCTCGCTGCATATAGCGCAGCAAGGTAAAAAAAAAAAACTGTGTTTACATTTTAATCAAAGTACCTTTAAAAATGTTTCTGATTTTGTGGGGCCCCTTAAAACTATATTTGAATTGGAAGACTGAACATTTTTACCAGCGCAGGACTAATTTAAAAGTGGGATATTTTCTTTTTAAAAATTGGGGGCTATTGACATTACGAAGTATAACACTTTTACTGGTTGATAGTACAATTGTGACCAGTGATCATGTGTCCGTTAGCTGCAGATCCAAGATGGTTTCCGCTTGGTTGCTTATAGATGGCCGAGGTTAGTAAAACATTGGTGCCCTTTGCACTGCCATAAGCCTCCTGAGACATTAGCCCATAACAACCAGTCATGATTCAGGTGTCAGATGATGCAGGAATTTGCTTGGTGTGGGTGGCAATTAGTGTTTCTCCAGCTTTTGTATATCAGCATCCTAGTGTTTATGGGCTACTCATTAGTATTCTACACCCTACTTATGCCCTGTTAAATACAGCTGCAATTTATATTGGAAATATGTGTCTAAACACATTCTTTTTAATGACTGGTATGAATTACCTAAGGAACTGCCTCCTTGTAATAATTGTATTATTTTATGTCCGTTTCATTTGTTTTTTTGTGAGAATTTTAAATGACTTTCCGTAATTTTTTTTATTTTAGTGTGCTTTCTCTTGTGTTAATATACTCCAGAAGAGCCGTACATGTCCTGCTGGGTGATATACAGTATATTGTTTGAAGAATATAATCCTCTAGCAGTCGGTCCATGTCTTTTTACACAATGCAGACTGTGTTCTTCTTCCCTGTTATCAGATATGTTTATGAAGTATATAATTAGGTTTCTGGGCAGCTACACGTTACTGCCAGTAAGATATTACCCAGAACCCTTCTCGCATTGGTACAGTTGACTTATGAGTTGTTACAACATAACATTTCTCTTGCACAACTGTTCCCGACCTGTAGATCATTCCTCCTGTTTATATCTCCCATCACATTATCTTGGCAGGCAAGCAGCAGTAGACCAAATAGCCCAAAGTATTTATTCCAAAATGCTATTTTTCAGGAATCTGTGAGGAAGTACTGTAGCTTTAAAGGAAATGATCAATTGCATACAGGATATCACAGGACAACTTTGGGTTGAAATGTTGCTACTTGTAGATACATTCATCAAATTATTCACATACATGCTACACTTATTATTCAACGTTTTTTTTTGTTTTTTTTTTTACTATTTAGAAAATGGCACTTGATTTAACTCTATGCATGCAATGTTGTAGTGGTTCAGTGTGTAAAAATAGAGAATGTCTGCTTTTTGACGCAACCCACCGCAACATTCTCTGGGAACAGGGCACTTAGAGCAATTGTTTTCTACCTGCCCTTCTGTGGATGTATGTGGATCAACAAAGCTCAACAGACATGGTGTGTATGAGCCCTAAGTGCTCACACAAGATTCAAACCGCTTTCATTCAGGATTCACATATTTTTCAATTTAAAAGTATAAACTGGTTTTTTTTTTGGCCATTTTTTTGTGGTTACAGGTGTGCACTTGCACTTGTTCTCCTATGACCTAGCATTGGGGTAGGGTTGAGACAGGTTGTGGAAGAATCCCAACAATATTGTCAAGATTCACCTGGCTACCTGGATCCAGCTGGCTTCACTTTTTGGCACACGGCTGAGAGCCTGAGCCAGCTTCTCCATCCCCCTCATCAGCCTGGTGCTCTGGTAAACACTAGAGGAGCAGAGCAGAGAGCAGTCACTGCTCTCGACTTGGAGCAGACGAACTACTTGGGGTCATATGATCGCTCAGTTCTTGGAGCCACCATTGGCACTGATGCTGCTGCATGGAGGGAAGTATAAAGGTTCGTTTTTTTTCATATTTTTCCCATACTTCTCTTTTTATTCCAATGTGTAAATCCTGGGTAAAAGTTGTATGCGTCTTTTGTGAAAACATTTATAAGTAAACCCTTCATGTGAAACAAAAGATAGGTAAGGTTAGAGCAGGTTTTTTTGACAGTTATTTGCTTGGTATTTCCAGCCAGACAGAGGGTTGTCTTAAAGATGAAAAAAAACAGATCTTGTCCCTTTAAAGCATGTTAAACAGCATAGTGCTTGTGTTGTGTAATTGTTGTGTAATTTCTATGCTGTAAAATACCTGGTTGATCCTGCTTGTTCCTGTGTCCCCTATGTGAACAGACCACACTAATCATGACTGTTAATCCTTGAAACCGTGGTCCATTTTTTTGTGTCTCCATCATCCCGCTGTGTCAGTGTCTCTCTGCTGTCCCCCTCCCTCTCTGCCTGTCAGTTCCTAGTGTGTGAACAATCTCCAAACCCGCCCCTCCCCTCACCTTCTGCCAGCCCCTCTGTTATAACATGGTATAATATGCAGTGTCCATGTTTTCTGCTAAAATTATGCTGCTAACTACCTTATTTTAGATTGAAGGACTACAGTGGGAGGGACTGAGCAGACAGCACAGCGGTCATGTGACCTCCTGGCTGATGCCAGAGGGGAATATTAGCCCCGCCCGCTGTAGTTCTTAGATCAGGGGAGGAGAGCGTCGAAAGGTCCTGTGACCACACAGCGGCAGTCTGGAATAAGGTATTTAGCGGAATCATTTAAAAAAAACACTGACACTGTGTATTATACCTTGTTCTAACAGAGGGGCTGGCAGTAATGGTACTCACTGACTTGACCAATTTAAACACCGGCATATGCACTAAAATATTTTCCGAGTGCAGATGTACCTTTGGAGCATATGTCCATGCAGGTGCTTTACGCAGCTCCCAGTGCTTAAAGCGGTTGTCTACCCATTTTGTGTACTTTTACCTACAGATAAGCTTATAATAAGGCTTACCTGTAGGTAAAATGAATATCTTCTAAACCTGCACCGTTTTAGAAGATATTCCCTCTCAAATCCGCTGCGACGTTACGGCGCATGCGCCGTACATGTCCCGGCACATGCTTCGTGCATGTTCCGGCAAAGGCCCGGCAATAGTTCCGGACCTTGCCGGAAAGACAGGTCCCGCGCGCATGTGCGGTAGTGACTTCACGCGGCTCTGGCCAGTCTCATCGCCGGAGCCGCGTACCTGGAAGCAAGATCCGAGGGAAGATGTCCGCTCTCTCAGAGGGGACCGAGCAGCCCGGTCGGATCTTCGTTTCAAGGTGAGTATTTCATAATGAGCTAGTATGCGGTGCATACTAGCTCATTATGCTATTGTCTTGCAGGTTTTTTTTTTTTTTTTCTGGGTAGACAACCACTTTAAAGATGTATAGTCATACAGCAAAAAAACAAAACCTGTAAGGCAAAGGCATAATGAGCTAGTATGCACCGCATACTGGCTCATAATGAAATACCTCAGAATGAAGATCCGACCATCTTCCCTCTGGGCTACCCTCTGGGTTCGCGGCTCTGGCGTTGTGAGTTCTTTTTTTTTTTTTGCTGAAGCACAAAGCCTTTGAATAGCAGTAAATCTTTAGGCTGTCAGCAGATCGGCTTTTACAAATTCGGCACAGTGCCAAAAATGGAGAACAACTGAGCATGTGCAGGGCAGGTTGAGACAGTGTATTACTGGATTTTAAACAGTATAGGCACTTATTTTTTAGTGTTTTACATTGCAAAAGGGGCCAACATGAAGTGATTTAGTGGGACTTTTTTGACCAAAGTTCCACTTTAGGTTCGGTTCACACTGGTGTGATGCGGGAAACCCTGCGAATACAGTGCGGGTACCTGAATCGCTGGCGGTTCACACTGCCCTCTGCGAACCGCTGCGGGTGTCAATACAAAGTTAATGACACCCCCAGATCAGATCGTAGTGTGAACTGTGAATTCGGACAGGAATTATATTGCATGGATGTGAACACCCATGTGATCCGATTCTGGTGCGGACAAAAAAAGGGTCCTGCATGAGTTTGGTCTGAATGCGATGCGATTTCAGCCAGTTTTTGTGGCTGAATTCGCATGACACAGAAATCGCATGTGATCTGCCAAGCAATGCGGTGCAAATCACATGTCTGGCATTGCACTAGTGTGAACCCAGCCTTAACCCACCCACAGCCGCATCTTCTAATCAATCTCAATGGGTGGCAGCAGTTGAGGGTCTCGGAAGAGTGATTATGCAGGCTCTGCATGCTGCACGGCCATGTGCATGAGTGAAATGCAAAGAGCAGTGACTTGTATCGGCAAACCAGATTTCAGATTACTGTAGTTATGGAGAGATTATTTCTGATCTTAACTGAATTACTTCTAATGCAGTATATAACCCCATTTATTTACTGTACATGCACATCCGTCTCTGCCATCAAGGAGCTTACAAGCTAAAGTCTTGCATACATACACATACAAGGGCCAATTTAGACAGAATCAATTAAACTACCAGCACCTGTCTTTCCAGAGAGAACATTTCCTACTTGTTTGTCCAGTTCCTTTCATCATGTTAATTAAAGAACAGTTCCTGGTTTGCCACTGTCCTTTTTAATACAGCGTATAACCAAGTAGCCATATTTTAATAAATGGTGTAACTGTGAGTAATTTGCTCAGAAATAGTGTAGATTTTTGTACAGTAACGTACAGGATATAATTTAATGGAAACTGGCATCAGGGATGTTACACCCAATCCAGCAGTAACAGGGGTTTGTTTGCAGTATGCGGACCCTGCCAAGGTCTTGCAGGCCAGACTGAACCATGTTCATATATCATAGACTTCAGAAAACGCATGCTTGCCAATCTGTGGTATGTAATTCACACATAAGGTTAGCTAGAAATAGAATAAATTGTGTGCATTTCCAGGAACATTATACAGGTTAGCCATGCTGCTCGAAAAAAAAAAACAGATAAATTACAATCTGATGGTATCTCGGTACTAAAATGCTTCATTATCCATTTTCTTCTATAATTGCATAGTTTAGCCTTATTAGTTTGTGTATCATTGCACCGTCTAATGTACATTTTTATTATTTGTACCATTGTTGAACAAAAAAAATAAATAAATGGATCAAGCAAATGGCTAAAATGTACAGAACAACAGGAAAGCATTATATAGACTATTACACAAAAACCTAAAAACAATACACATTGGTATATCAGATCTGGCCCTCATATTCAGTTTTATCAGCATCTCACTGCACAAAAATGCTTATATTCTTGTAAGTGTGCCTTTGTAGCGCAAGCTTTAATACACGCCAATGTAAATATATATATATATATATATATATATATATAGCTCTGGCGGCCGGGTGGGGTGCCGATGGTTCGTGGCGGTTTCCGCATGTTGCTCCCGGGGCTGACGTCAGTTCCGGTGACCTACTTCCTGTCGGGGCGGGGCGGCAGTGGTTCCGACTGCCTGGATATCTTCAGCACTCTGCTGTGCATTCTGCAATGAAGAGAGAGATCCCCAGCATCGGCAGACGCAGGTGCCGCTAACACCGGTCAGGCCCAAGTAAGAAGGGTACAGAGGTGTCTCTACTCTTTACTAGTGGACTTGGTATTTTGTTGTGGGTCGGTCTCACTACAGTCGGGTCCATAAATATTGGGACATGGACACAATTCTAATCTTTTTGGCTATATACACCACCACAATGGATTTGAAATGAAACAAATAAGATATGCTTTAACTGCAGACTTTCAGCTTTAATTTGAGGGTATTTACATCCAAATCAGGTCAACGGTGTAGGAATTACAACAGTTTGTATATGTGCCTCCCACTTTTTAAGGGACCAAAAGTAATGGGACACATTAACAATCATAAATCAAATTTTCACTTTTTAATACTTGGTTGGAAATCCTTTGCAGTCAATTACAGCCTGAAGTCTGGAACGCATAGACATCACCAGATGCTGGGTTTCATCCCTGGTGATGCTCTGCCAGGCCTCTACTGCAACTGTCTTCAGCTCCTGCTTGTTCTTGGGGCATTTTCCCTTTAGTTTTGTCTTCAGCAAGTGAAATGCATGCTCAATCGGATTCAGGTCAGATGATTGACTTGACCATTGCATAACATTCCACTTCTTTCCCTTAAACTCTCTCTGTCCATAGGATGTTGTTCCAGAATTGTGAAGGCTTTTTTAGATGTTGTTTGGCAAACTCTAATCTGGCCTTCCTGTTTTTGAGGCTCACCAATGGTTTACATCTTGTGGTGAACCCTCTATATTCACTCTGGTGAAGTCTTCTCTTGATTGTTGACTTTGACACACATACACCTACCTCCTGGAGAGTGTTCTTGATCTGGCCAACTGTTGTGAAAGGTGTTTTCTTCACCAGGGAAAGAATTCTTCGGTCATCCACCACAGTTGTTTTACGTGGTCTTCCGGGTCTTTTGGTGTTGCTGAGCTCACCGGTGCGTTCTTTCTTTTTAAGGATGTTCCAAACAGTTGATTTGGCCACACCTAATGTTTTTTCTATCTCTCTGATGGGTTTGTTTTTTTTTTCAGCCTAATGATGGCTTGCTTCACTGATAGTGGCAGCTCTTTGGATCTCATATCAAGAGTTGACAGCAACAGATACCAAATGCAAATAGCACACTTGAAATGAACTCTGGACCTTTTAAATCTGCTCCTTGTAAATGGGATGATGAGGGAATAACACACACCTGGCCATGGAACAGATGAGCAGCCAATTGTCCCATTACTTTTGGTCCCTTAAAAAGTGGGAGGCACATATACAAACTGTTGTATATCCTACACCGTTCACCTGATTTGCATGTAAATACCCTCAAATTAAAGCTGGAAGTCTGCAGTTAAAGCACATCTTGTTCATTTCATTTCAAATCCATTGTGGTGGTGTATAGAGCCAAAAAGATTAGAATTGTGCTGATGTCCCAATATTTATGGATCTAACTGTATGTCCTCCCAGTGGGGAGCCTGCGGCTGCAAGTCCGGAGGTAACTCCACTTGGGTCTTGCAGTCTGGACAGGGGGTCTGTTGGGGAGCTCTGGCATGGTCCAGGGGTCCTTTCCATGTGTTTGTGTCAGGTGAAGGGGTGTAACTATGTGTATCCCCTATGAATAGGTATGTCAGGGAAGTTTTTGTATGTCTTTTTTCTTAGGTCAAACCATCCAAATCTAAACCTTCCCTCCCAGTACAGAGGAAGTGCCCATCTTGCAAGAATCCTCTCAGAGATTCGTGGCAAAAACCAATGTGTAGAACCTGAATTTCAGAGCTAGTGGAAGACTAAACACCCCGGAAATGCAAAGACTTGTTTTTCTCTGTAAAGGAGCTCACGGATACTTTAAACTCAGTAAAGTCTCTGTTGGTCAGAAATTTAGTAGCCCCAGCGGACCATACAGTCTAGTCCTCGGGCATCCACCTCCAGAGCTGAGGTAATGGACACACTGACACTGGAAGAAGTGGATGACCTTCCCAAAGCGATCTACATTACGTTAGAGATCCAGGAAGAGAAAGTACAGTTATCAGTGCATGACAAGATGTACCAGGGTTTGGATGAATCCAAACATAGTGTTCCCGGTCCACAGGGTTCTTTCAGATGCAATTAAAAAAGAATGGAAAGACCCAGAAAGGGGTCCTTTCTTTTCAAAAACCCTCAGAAGGAGGTTTTCCTTTGAGGAAAAAGAGACTGAGGTGTGGAATAAGAAACCCAGGGTGGACGTGGCCTTCTCAAGTATCTCGCCGCACGGAGGACATGGGGGTATTAAAGGAGGCAATGGACAAAAGAGCAGATTCTCTTTTGAAAAAAGCTTGTGATTTCACCTGAACCAACCTCAAGCCCGCTATGGCATCCACAGTGGTGGCCAGGAACTTAGAGTGCTGGCTGCAAAAGCTGAAAAGTCACTGCTGTTAAAGGCAGTTAAACACATGGCCGATGCATCAGCTGAATCCGATAAGATGTCCGCAAGGTCATCAGCTTTGGGGAACTCGGCCAGACGAGCTATCTGGCTCAAAACTTTGTCAGGGGACATGTCGTTGAAAATAAAGTTGTGCGGCCTATCCTTCTCAGGCGATCTACTGTTAGGTCCAGATCTGGAATCAGTTCTGGACAGAACGGCTGATAAAAATAAGGCGTTCCCCTCTAATAAAAACAGCCGGTTAAAAATAATTTTCATCCTGTTCAGCAGCCCCACAGAGCAGGGACCAGGACCATAAAAACAGATGATCCTCCCAGACAGGCAAAGGGAAGAGCGGGATACGCTTTAGACCTCCCAAGCAGCCCGCCAAGAGTAAGTGACAATCTCGTCCCGGTGGGGTGGGGGGGGGGGGTGTGTTATCTGCTTTCCTCCCACAGTGGGAAAAGGCAGCCTCATGTCCCTTCATAATCAACATCGTCACTCAAGGCTACAACTTGGAATTTGGAGAAACTCCGCCAAACAGATTTATTGTCACCAATCTCCCAAGAGACAAGGAGAAAGCTTCCACAAAGATGAACCTTTTGTAGGATCTAATACAATGGGAAGTTATTATCCAAGTCCCCAAACATCAGGAGGGTCGGGGTTTCTATTCTCACATCTTCCTAGTAAGGCAGCCCTCGGGAAAGTATCGGCTGATATTGAATCTGAAAATCTTGAACAAGTCAATACATTACAAGCATTTTCTGATGGACACAGTTTAATCACAAAATCGTCTCCGAATTGCTTTATGGTGTCTCTGGACTTGAGGGACGCCTATCTGCACGTCCCAATAGCTCAGGCCTCCTAAAGATTTTTACGGTTCGCATTAAACCTGGGAAGCTCAATATGGCATCTGCAGTTCAGTGCTCTGCCTTTCAGTCTATCATCCTCCCCCAGAGTCTTCACAAAGGTAATGGCAGAAGCGCTGGAGCCTCTGAGGCTGAAGGGAATATCCATAGTGCCTTACTTGGATGATCTCTTGCTTTTTGGAGACTCCAAAAGTAGTAACGATTCTGCAGAGGACTCAGGCCCACCTCAGGGGCCTAGGTTGGCTCCTGAACTTGGAGAACTCAAATCTATCCCCGACTCAGAAGATGCAGTTTTTAGGGTATACAATAAATTCTGTACTCCCAAAGGGTCTACCTTCCACAGGAGAAGATAGAAAAAATCCAATCGCCAGTAAGGCAGGTCCAGTGCAACCTCCCAGTGACTTAGAGTGCGGCAATGGCAGTCCTAGGGCTGCTCACGGCCTCAATACCAGCCATACAATGGGCAAGACTACATTCGAGGCCTCTCCAAATGAACATCCTTCTGCAGTGGTCGCATCAGGACTCAGAGAGACAGATCTCAAAAGTAAAGACAGCTCTATGGTGGTGGCGAGATCAGGCCAATCTAACGAGAGGTCTCTTTTGGGTTTTTCCCCTGGACAAGCGTCTAACAGACGCAAGTGCATGGGGAGCCTACCTAGAAGGTCAGACCATGCAGGGTACCTGGATCAAAGTGGAAGCCCAGAAGGTCATCAAATTGGCGAGAACTCAGGGCTCCTGCATTTCCAGCAGTTAATCAGGGGATTGGCATTGCTGGAAGATTGGTCAAAGCAGTGGAGACTGCAGTTCAATATTTCTAAATGTAAAATAATGCATCTAGGGAAAAATAATCCCCTTAGAGAGTACAGCATTGGGGGTACAGTGTAAGCCAGCACTACAGAAGAAAAAGATTTGGGGTTGCTTATTTCAGATGATTGCAAAATGAGCAAACAGTGTGACCAGGCAGTAGGAAAAGCAATATAATTCTGGGATGTATCAGTAGAGGGATCTCCAGCAGGAGGAAGAAGGTCCTGATTCCTCTATGTAGATCTTTAGTGAGACCTCACTTAGAATACCGTGTCCAGTTCTGGAGACCTCACTTACAAAAAGATATTGATAAGATAGAACGAGTTCAGAGACGGGTAACAAAAATGGTGAAAGGTCTGGGAGATGAAACATATCAAGGGCGACTTCAGGAACTTAATATGTACAGTCTGGAGGAAAGAAGGGAGAGGGGAGACATGATTGAAACCTTTAAATACATCAAGGGGGTGAATAAGGTTCAGGAGGGGAGTCTTTTCAATATGAAACCAAAATCAAGAACATGGGGACATGACCTCAAACTAACTGGAGGGAAGTTCAAAACTAATCTTAGAAAGTATTTTTTACTGAAAGAGTGGTTGATGATTGGAATAAACTACCAACAGAGGTTGTGAGACAGTCAACAGTAAATGGCTTCAAACATTGCTTGGGATATACATAAATCTATAGTCTGACAACAAGGTTAATGTAAAAAAATAAATAAAAAGGGGCAGATTCGATGGACTACTCAGTCTTTTTCTGCTGTCACTTTTCTATGTTTCTATGGGATGTCACATGCAAGTCCTTTCGGACAACACAACAGTGGTAGCTTACTTGATGAAACAAGGAGCAGAGGACTCTTAGATCTAACACAACAGTTACTATCTTGGGCAGAACAAAACCTAGCGTCTTTAACAGCAATCCATCTAAAGGAATCTCAGAACCTTCTAGCAGATCTAATGAGCAGAAAAAAGGTTTTAGAAGCAGAGTGGAGCCTGAACCAGGAGGTCTTCCGGATGATCACCGAGGCTGGGATCCCCCTCAGATAGACTTGTTCGCAAGTCAATAGAGCGCAAAGGTGCGGAAGTTCTTCTCTCTACACAGAGAAGATCATGCCGTGGGTTTGGATGCTCTCGCCCACCAGTAAAACCACCAGCTGTGCTACTCTTTTTCCCGTTTCAGCTAATCCCTTTAGTCATCAGGAAATTCAGGGAGAAGAGCACGGATCTGATTTTGATCACCCCCTTTTGGCAGAAGAGACCCTGGTTTCCAGCTACAAAACCACCCTGGAAACTTCCAGAGAGAGAGGATCTGTTCGTACTGAACCATCCAGAAGCGGACCATCTACACTTGACAGCTTGGTTTCTGAGGAGGATCTCCTGAGGGCCAAGGGGCAGTCAGAAAAGCTTGTGTTACATATAGTTACATAGTTAGGTTGAAAAAAGTCCATCTAGTTCAACCAAAAAAAAAAAAAAGTTATGTCAACTCTCCTCTCAGGTAGAAAGAAAGTAACACAAGCCATATACATGAAAGTTTGGGAAAAAAATTAATTCCTGGTGCTCTGATAAGGGTTGCCAGGTAAAAAGTATAATTTCAGTTTTATAATTTCTTCATGAGGGAATGGAGAAGGGGCTGGCAGCCAGCACCTTGAAAACCCAGGTGGCGGCTCTTTTGTTTTATTTGAGAACACATTATCAAAAGAAGTTTTGATTTCCAGATTTTTTAGGGCCCTTGCACGGAACATGCCGGTGGCCCTTAGAGTTTTTCCCAAATGGGACTTATCTACTGTTTTACAGGGGCTTATGGAGGCTCCCTTTGAACCCCTGCAGGAGATATCCTTAAGGAATTTATTTCTAAAAACAGTTTCTAGTGGCTATCATTTCAGCCCGGAGAGTTGATGAGCTACAGGCTGTGGCAATCACAGAACCATCTTTAATGATATTTCCAGACCGAGTAATCCCCCGAATGGACCCTGCTTTCCTGCCCAAGGTGGCTACTCCATTTCACTGTTCACAAGAGATAATACCTACCTTCTTTGAGGCTCCAACTAACCCGAGAGAAGCTGCTTTCCATACTCTGGACGTAAGATGTTTATTGCAATACCCAGCCGAGACTAAGTCATTCAGAAAAATAAATGCTCTATTTGTGTTCTTTTCTGGAGCCCACAAAGGAGAAAAAGATTCTAAAGACACATGGGAAGGTGGATTAAAAACGCAATCATAGAAGCATACGCGGCCAAGAGAGAAATCCCACTTTCAGGTATTGCAGCCCACTCGACAAGATCAACGGCGGTTTCCTGGGCTGAAAGGGCCGGTGCTACGCCTGAACAGATATACAAAGTGGCTACCTGGTCAAACTATTCTACGTTCGGCACTATAGGCTGGACCTATTGCCATCTGCAGATCAGGCCTTCGGTAGGAAGGTACTGCAGGCAGTAGTCCCACCCTAGGGTAAGTTTCTTGGTTATCCTCTCCAAGGCTGTCCTGAAAGGCGATTTGGAAAACCTTAGTTAGACTTACCGTTGATGGCATTTCTAAGAGCTTTTCAGGACAGCTGTTACTACTGTTCTTAAAAAAGTCTTAAGCATCTGATATGGCTGTTGGTGGTTTCTCTGCTTTGTTTTCCAGCATGTCAGAGGCCACATAATGACTGAAGCCATGGTGGAAGAGGAGGGATTTAAAGGCTGCATGTGTTTCCTGGTAAAAGTGGTGGAGCTACGCTCTCCAATGCTGTCCTGAAAGGCTCTTAGAAATACCGCCATCTGTAAGTCTTAACTAATTTTTTCCTCTAAACACCTTTTACCCCTGGCAGTAAAAAGCAGCTTAATAAACACTAAAGCCACGTTTTGCATGCATATTTATGCACATTTGGTGTTAATGCATTTATTTTTGCCAGAAAATAACATTTTTTCTGCCCACTAGAATGCATAAACGCGCAAATGCGCCTAAACACATCTAGTGTTCATGCGAGTTTCGCTTTTTTTTCTGTTCAAAAGCTCCTCTCCTGAATGTGCTGCTGATGGGTTTTTTTTTCAGCCTGTAAACACTCCTCTTATAATACACCAGTAAATGCCTATGTGTGCATGGACCCGTAAAGAGATTCAAACACCTGTAAAAGCAGCATCTGTTAAGTCCTGTGTGCGTGAGCCCTATTAGAGTTATCCTTATGTTCTTTAATTATCAAAGGTGACTCATAATAGTAAAAAAAAATCATTTTTAAAATGTAGCTGTATATTTTCATGCCATTACCATAACCCACCACCAAAATAAATTCTCCTACTCCTGACGTGCATAGTAGAACTTAAAAAAAAAATTGTTTCTTTTTTTTCCCCAAAAACCTACAGACACAAACAATAACCTAGATCATACCCTAACCTATTTTATCTTTATTTTTTCCCCTGCTAGAGAGGAGAATAAGCTATAATGTAAGTAAAAGGGCGGGATCTAACACTAGTGATTTTACTCTGAGACCCGGAGCTGTCTGGTTGTACAGACATGACGCCATCCACCGCTCCTCTCCACCATGTCTGATCAAAGAACTCTTTTTTTTTATTTAAAAAAAAAAAAAAAAATACAGGATGTTCTCTGTATGGCAGAGTTGCTGAGAAAATAACATCACCATCCCATCTCTCTCTCCTTATTGACTCACTGACTTTAATTGACAGCAGCGGGAGCCAATGAGAAGGGAGAGTGCCTGGAGTTTGTGGCTGTTGTGCAACATCACTAGATCTAGATGGGGCTTAGGTAAGTATTGGGGGGCTGAGAGAGGCTGCTACACACAGAAAATTTTTTTTAATCTGCATGCATAGAATGCATGAAGATAAAAGACCTTCCGCCTTTACAACCACTTTAGGCTCCTTTCACACTTGTGTAACCTGAAAGTCGTGATTTTGCTCCGATTTTAATGTGACTTTAAGCAATGCCTGTGTAATCTTGAGGTCTATGGTCCTCAAATCGCATCGAAGTCGGACCAATGTAGTGCAGGGACTACTTTGAAGATGCTGCGACTTGCAGTCACACAGATATGAATGGTACTCATTGGAAATCATGGGGTACGAATTGTCATGCAACTTTGCAGTCCCAAGTTGCAGGACAAGTCACACAGGTGTGAAAGGGGCCTTAAGCATGCTTAGGGCTTCATTTTCCATCGATCGAAAAGTGCAAGATGAGAAATTTCTACTTTTCAGGAGCACAGGTTCACACCTGCAACTTGTGGTGAGTTGTGCTGGAAACTAATTCCTGCATGCTGTTTTTGATGCATTAACCTGAATTTTTCCATCCCATTTGATAGGGGTCCTTCAAAAACACAATGAAAAACATTTGAAATTGCATGCCAATGCACCTCATACATGCATTTTCAGGAAAAATTGTACTTGACTTGATTTAATTCTTCAATGTGCCTTATAGAGATAGGAAAACTTCATATACAGAACTGCCCCTAGGAGAGTTTGTTTTTTTGATATTGCAATGGGATTGTTTTGTGGCAAGGAGTTGCATCACCACACAATAAGATTTTGGTACAGTTTTTATTTTACGTGGTGGACACCTTTGTTTGCATAGTCTAAACCAGGGTTCCTCCAGAGCAGTGTTTCTAAACCAGGGTTCCTCCAGAGGTTGCAAGGAGTTCCTTGAGCAATCGTCCATTTCTACCTCTCAGATAAATTCTCAAAGACATCATTGATATTTTTAGCCATCTGTAAGGGGGTAATTCTTCCCAATGACCACAAGTGTAAGGCACATTCTTCCCATTGACCATCACACTGTATCATGAATTGTAGATCTTACATTTTTAGCAGGGGTTCCCCGAGACCGGAGAATTATTTCAAGGATTCCTTGGTGTTAAAAAGGTTGAGAGAGACCGCTCCAGAGGTTGCTAGAGGCTCCTTGAGCAATGGGCAATTTTTGCCTCTCAGATAAGTTCCCATTGACTCCATTTATCTTTTTAGCTATCTGTAAGGGGGTATTTCATCCCAATGGCCACAGGTGCAAGAAGCATTCTTCCCATTGACCATCTCACTAATATTTCATGAGTGTAGGGTAATTTTTAGCAGGGGTTACCTGAGAGAGGATTTTTTTTTTCCAAGGGTTCCTTTGTATTCAAAAGGTTGAGAAAGGCTAATCTAAACCCATATTCTATAATGTCTGTAGTTAAGCCAGCATATTAATTCATGGGGATCCCATCCAGCTTACAATGAATATATATTTCAAATGAAAAGGGATCTTTTCAAGTTTCTTATTGTTCCATAGGATGAACACAAACGGTGTCGTTGATGCTTCACCTGATATGAACAGTTACATACATGCTGCTAGCTTTACACTTTTTTGTTGTGCATGATCATTCTAAAACCAATCTTTTTATTTCACATTCTATACACCCCATAGAGTTACAAGAAAATAATGGAGTGGAAGAAAAATATTTTTCCTAAGATGCATGAAGAATGGCAAGCAAACACAGAGCAGAACTTGTCCTCTTTAAATTGTAGTTTGTGTAAGTGTCCTGCGAGATAGCATAGCAGTTTCCCGACATGAATGGGGCTCTGTCTGGCTGCACAGAGCTGCTAGTGTTGCTGGAGAAGTGGACACCAAGTGCCTTTTCTAAGTAAAAACAAAGAATTGTATACACATTGCAGGAAGAAAGGCTGCAGGATTTGTGTTGTAAATGTAAGAGCATTTATAACACGGTTTCCTTTCACTCATGTCATGCATACATATTTATAAAAAAAGACATATACATAATGTACAAAATATGTGGGAGTTGTTGTTTTTGTTTCACTAAGCCCCTTATTGGCATTTTAATTAAGACTTTTATTGTGAAATTCTAGATTTGTGCTTGTACAGTGCTTCTAATCTACAGTTACTAGTCTAAGGGCCCCATGCATTCAGGGACAAATGCCCGGAATGCAGAAGACCTACGTTGTGGGCATTTGTCCCTGAATGCATGGGGCGATAAAGGCATGAACCACTTGGTACATCATTCAGCCTTGTCCAGCCCTAGAATACTCAGCTGTGAAACAAATGGATACAAAATTTAGCGCACTTCCCACAACACATATATTTGACAATCCGTATTTGTGAATAACTCAGTGCTCAAATGGCACATTAATTAAACAATGTCTCTAAAAAAGAAAAAAAAAAAAGGATTAAATCTAATGCAATCACTGTAAAAAATAAAACCAGTGTTTATGCTGCAAAGATATATGAGAAAATTCCACTATACAGTTCATCCAATATTAGTTAGCAAAAAAGGTGCAGAACGCAATATATTTCTCCAATGTTCCTGTGATAAAACAATCAGCGCCGCTTACCAGAATTATTGGATCTCAGGTTATAGAGATCAAAAGCATTCAGAAACCAAAAATCCGATACTCCTAGGTCTCTCTTCATTGGAAATTCCTCCTGATTAATGTGGGCTGTATCCCATCAGCAGAGGGTCTCAAGGACTCGATTCCTCTTATCCAAATATATTGCAGAATCATAGGGTAAAGAACAAAGGCTTCATGGTGCAGTATATCCAAACACACTAAATAGGATCACTTACATTTCAGAACACGGTAAAAATCGAGTTTCAAACAGCCGCGGCCTCTGGCCGCCTGGCTGGTGCGTTGTGCCGTCAAGAGATGCTGCTCCACTGACGCGTTTCTCCATACAAGGCAATGACTGGGAACGGAGGCTGTGGGACTAGATAATGCACCTGTCGCTCCTGAACATACTAAAATGTCCAGAACACCAGAAATTGGACCCGATTCCTCTTGTTGATCACATCCTGTTAACTTGCAGTTTTATTGTAGTATCCAAATATATAATCAGGGTTGCATAAAAAAAATATAAAAATGTGAATTTCCCAGGTTAAAGCAGAACTAAAGTTGGCAGTACTTGCCTCTGCTTCAACAGTCTGACATCTGCAAGGTCCCTTGCCAGCTCCTCGGCTTCTTCCAGGTCGGTCTTCAGCCATCTTGATTGGCATGCACAGGAGTTCAGTTATTCCCGACACACAGGCACTGTGTCAGAATGTAAGCTGAGCTGCCCATGCACAGCTCTGTCTAAATTCTACAGATAACTGAGAGCAGGTAGGTAGATTTATTTTATTTCAAAAGAGATATTGCATGCCTCTTCTGCAATAAAGAACCTGCTCATAGATTTTTTTTATTTCATTTGAGACTTTAGCCTTTCTTTAAAGTGGTTGAAAAGGTATTTTTTTTTAAATAACAGACATACTTACTTTCTCTGTGCAATGGAATTGCATAGTGCAGCCTCGAACCGGCTCCTCCTCTCTGGCCAGTGGCCCTTGCCAGAAGTTGCTTCCCATAGGGGAATTTGTGCGTGCTCACTCCTGAGCCACACTGCTGCGTCCATTGCCACAGACAGCGGGAGCGCTGCCCACCCCTTGCTCCCTCGTCATTGGCTTTGATTGACAGCAGTGGGAGCCAATGGCTCCTGGTGCCCCAGCAGAGCGAGTGAGACCCGGAAGTGAAGGGAGAGAAGAGCTGCAGAGGTGTACAGCGCTGATTCGAATTAGGGCTCAGATAAGTAATGGGGGGGGGGGGGGTGTGAGGGAGGATACTGGTGCCTGAACATTTTTTACCTTAATGCAAGGAATGGTTTAGGCTTTAGAACCACTTTAAGGCTGACCAAAGATTAACCACTTGCCGAC
>BLSH010194870.1:683489-700924 GCA_018402905.1 Glandirana rugosa
GAGAAGAGAGGGAAGTGAAGGCCCAGAGTGAGCGAGACGACTTTGATTGACAGCAGTGGGAGCCAATGGCTCCTGGTGCCCCAGCAGAGCGAGTGAGACCCGGAAGTGAAGGGAGAGAAGAGCTGCAGAGGTGTACAGCGCTGATTCGAATTAGGGCTCAGGTAAGTAATGGGGGGGGGGGGGTGTGAGGGAGGATACTGGTGCCTGAACATTTTTCACCTTAATGCAAGGAATGGTTTAGGCTTTAGAACCACTTTAAGGCTGACCAAAGATTAACCACTTGCCGACCGCCGGACGTCCAAAGACGTCCTTGTCTTCAAGTGGTGATATCTGAATGATACTGGCACCTGCAGGCATCATTCAGATATCATTTTTATCCGCCGACGATTCTCTGCACCATTAGAATGATCATAGCAGCAGTTCAGCCGCTTGATCATTCTTATCGGCAACGGGAGGGGACGTCGTCCCTCCGTTGCTTCTCCCGGGCCGCCCATGCCATCAGTGGCCGGAGAACAGATCCGTCGCCGGCGGAAGTTGAGCATAGAGATGACTGATGACCAGATGGTCACCAGTTATCTCTATGCGCCTCGGAGGCCCGGGTGTGACATATGACGTCACATTCGGGTCACGTGATGTAAACAATGCCTGTGAACTCGGCTGAAAAGACTGAGATCGCTGTTTTTTTTTTCTGATCTCGGTCTTTCCAGCCTAGAGGAGAGATGTGGGGTCTTATTGACCCCATATCTCCCCATAAAGAGTACCTGTCACGCAATATTCCTATTACAGGGGATGTTTACATTCCTTGTAATAGGAATAAAAGTGATCAAAAAAAAATTTAAAGAGAAAGTGTAAAAATAATAAAAAATAAAGGTAAAATAAATAATAATTAAAAAAAAATTTAAAGCGCCCCGTCCCCGCGAGCTCGCGCACAGAAGCGAACGCACACGTAAGTCGCGCCCACATATGTAAACGTTGTTCAAATGACACGTGAGGTATCACAGCATGCGTTAGAGCGAGAGCAATAATTCTAGCACTAGACCTCCTCTGTAACTAAACATGTAACCAGTAAAAATGTTTAAAGCATTGTCAATGGAGATTTTTAAGTACCAATTTCCAGGCGCCATTTCCTGAGTGGGCGCGATTTTAAAGCGAGACTTGTTTGGTATCAATTTACTCGGCGTAACATCATCTTTCACAATATACAAAAAAATTGGGCTAACTTTACTGTTCTTTTCTTTCAAAAAAAAACAAGTTTAAAAAATTGCTGAGCAAATACCGCATGGCATAAAAAGTTGCAATGACCGCCATTTTATTCCCTAAGATCTCTGCTAAAAAACATATATATAATGTTTGGGGGTTCTGAGTAATTTTCTAGCAAAAAAACTATGATTATTACATGTAGGAGAGAAATGTCCGAATTGGCCTGGTGGTGAAGTGGTTAAAAGATTTTTTCCCTCTAGCATGACAAAGATTTAACTATTACTAATGATCTTAAATTGTTATGATGTTCATAAAAGCTATTTTCAAACTTTCAAGTGGTTTCCATATGCCCCGTTGGTTTCTCCTGTGTCTGCTATCACTTTGCAGTATACAACATTGGAAATCACTTTGTCTATAGTGCCCATTCACATTAATGCAACAAGGCACCCTCATTTACTCTACCTAACATAAAAAAAAAAGTTTTGTCTTTTAATTCTACTTTAAGATAGTCATTCATGTATAGATTTGTCTCATTCAGCCTGTGGTCTGAATAAGAGAAATCCTAATAGATCCATCGCCATCAGGGGGGTACAGGTAGTACAGGTGTAAGGGGCCCGAGAGCCTCAAGTTTGCTACCCCCTCCCTGATGTAAGCAAAGAGGCATGTCCTTTTGTGCAGCCAGGCGCCCACAGCGGCACACACAAGAATAGAAGCCCATGCTGCTCCTCTGCGCACTCCCCCCTCCCGTCAACAACACGCATTCTACAGTGGGGAACAATGGAATCCACATCAAACCCGGGCTGCCTCCTCCTCGCCATGCCTGTCTCACACACACTAGCAGCAGCAGCACAACCCCCCCTCCCCCCCCTTCATCCATAAGTGCTGAGGTCTGAGTAAGGAGGAGAAGGCTTGTTGTCATTGGCCCATTTACATTGCTCCCATTGGCTGGTACGCATTAGGGGGCGGGGTTAATTTCTTACTTTGAAAGTGTCCGCTCAGGTGCATCAGAAAAGGGAGAGAGAGCGCAACGGGGCAAGTGACTGTGCCTCAGAGTCATTCATATTGCAATTGAGTATTGATAATGCATATTGTGTATTAATACACAACAATACATTTTCAATACACAACAATGCATTGTCAATACACAATGTATTGTTGTTTATTGACAAATGTGTATTGCTGAGCTGATTGACTGTGCCCCTCATCCCTACCCAGAGTTATCCTCATCCCTCTCCACAATGTATTCCAATCCATCCATGCCCAGCATCATTCATCCTGAATCCATCCCTCTCACACAATTTATCCCCACCTCCGCCCAGAATCCTTTAGAGGGTTGGATGATGCCGGGCGGAGGTGGGGATTTATTGTGGAGAGGGTTGGATGATGCCGGGCGGAGGTGGGGATTTATTGTGGAGAGGGTTGGATGATGCCGGGTGGAGGTGGGGATTTATTGAGGAGAGGGTTGGATGATGCCGAGCGGAGGTGGGGATTTATTGTGGAGAGGGTTGGATGATGCCAGGCGCGGGCAGAGGTTGGGATATATTGTGGAGAGGGATGAAGATAATGTGTAATATTAATCGGGGGGTGAGTGAGGATTATGGGAATGGCACTTTGGGGGTGAGGATGATGGGAATGGCACATTGGGGGTGAGGATGATGGGAATGGCACATTGGAAGTCAGAATGATGGGAATGGCATGGTCGGGCTGAGGATGATGGGAATGGCACGTTGGGGGTGAGGAGGATGGGAATGGCACGTTAAGGGAGAGGATGATGAGAATGGCACATTGGAGGTTAAGATGATGGGAGTGGCACATTGGGGATGAGGATGATGGAAATGGCACATTGGGTGTGAGAATGATTAGAATGGCACGTTGGGGGTGAGAATGATGGGAATGGCACGTTGGGGGTGAGGATGATGGGAATGGCACGTTGGGGTTGAGGATGATGGGAATGGTACATTGGGAGTGTATACACCACTCCTAAACCACTATGCCCTACATGTGGGCTTTTAACCCCCTTCTTGGGGCTTAAAAGGGCCCCACTCCCGCTCCAGCAACGCTAAAACGAGGCAAGCTCACAGTGTGAAAGGGCTCTTACTGGTAAATATTGAAAGCACTGATAAATTATAATACACTTTTCATTTTCATATATTCAGTTGCAAGAGTGTTAAAATAAAAGTCAGTGCAGTGGGATTGCCAGTTGGTGTATTCGGTGGGACCGCCAGTGGGCAGGCCCTAGGGAATGTTGGTGGTCAGGCCCCGGGGGCCCAGGCCTGAAGCTGTGTAAGGGGCTCCAAAATTTCTGATGGCTGCCCTGATGCTGACACCCTTGGCTGTCAGAATACCTGAACTTTGACTACATTTCATTGGATGCAGGTGCTATTCTGCTGTCAATTTTCAACCCAGCTCCTTTGACAAGTCAGTTTGCAGAATCAAGTTTTGAGGACTAGGGAGGTGACCATAGAGTGGTGAGTCTGCAGGGGACGTGCAGTATGTGGAGTATTAAAATTGAAATCTTAATTATTTGAATTTTTTTAAAATGATGAGCAGTGTTAATTATAAAAATGATCTAGAATTAATTATAAAATTAAATCCAGCTATTGAGTAAACTTAGCTGGGATTAAAAATACACTTTTAATGAGGGAAACATAAATGCTGTCATTAATAGTAATTTTCTGGCTTTTTTGCTGGCCCATTGCAAGTATGCAGATTGGTCAGAAGTCCTGATCTGAATACCTGTTCTGGGTTAATGTTAAGCTGGCCATACATGTATCAGTTTTTTTGCCAGCCAGCTGGCTGATCAAAAAGAAACGGAATGTATTCCCTCATCCACACAGTCGGGGTGGATGGGAGAATCCTCCCCGCTGTGTGATCGTATTCTGACAGCTGGGACTCCTATGCCATTAGAATACTCTGATCAGCCAATTGACTTCAGCACTGATTGAAGCAAAATTTTCCAACAAGCCCGTTTGAGAGCAGTCAGCCATATGAAGGACTACTCTTGAAGGGGAACAGCCATAGATTGATCGGAATTCATGCAGTCCCTGCTGCACCTGCCAAATTTAGATCCACCTATGACAGTTTCAGAAAAGAAGGGCTGCCTCAACAACCAGGCAACTATCATTTGCATAATGGTAAGTCTTCGATGGCAGCCTCCATGTTTCACTAAGGCAGTGGTTCTCAACTCCGGTCCTCGGGACCCCCCAACAGGTCAGGTTTGCAGGATAACTGAAATACATCACAGGTGATATCATTTGCTGCTCAGTGATTGCAGTATTCTAGTCTGCATCTCCCCAAGGTAATACTTAAAATCTGGCCTGTTGGTGGGTCCTGAGGACTGGAGTTGAGAACCACTGCCCTAAGGAAAGGTTTCCTTTAACTCAGTAGTCTGCAAACTTTCTAAACAAAGCACCAGTTTACTGTCCTTCAGGCTTTAGGGGGCTGCACTGTGGCCATCGAGAGTACATAATGTCCCAGCATCAGTGGGAGTAAACGATCCCCCCCATCAGTGTCAGTGGGGACGAATTGTGCCCCATCATTGGTGTCATTGGGCCCCATTGTTGATGTCATTCAGAGAGATTGAGCCCCATTGTTGGTGCCATTGGGAGGAATTGTACCCTATCATTGGTGTCATTGGGCCCCATTCTCGGTGTCATTGAGAGGAATTGTGCCCCATTGTTGGTGTCATTGGAACCCATTGTTGGTGTCATTGGGAGGAATTGTGCCCCATTGTTTGTGTCATTGGACCCCATTGTTGGTGTCATTAGGAAGGAACTGTGTCCCATCGTTTGTGTCGTTGGGAGGAATTGTGCCCTTCATTGGTGTCTGTGAATAAAATAGCACCCCAAGGGCCAGATAAAAGCAAGCAAAGGGCTGCATCTGGCCCCTGGGCCGCAGTTTGGAGACCACTGCTTTTAACTCATCAAATTCCAAATAAACTGAATCAAGAATCTGCTTGTTATAGGCAATGCTTTTTATTCTTTTGTTAGGCCCATCTTTGTATATGGCATCAGCCAAAGAGCTGGAAAAGGGTATTTTTGTTTAGTCAGCACGCCTGCTTCACTAGTTCTATAACAACAACACAAGGCTTCCTGATATGCTAGAGACTGCCTTTTAGATAAAGCCTTGTTTATACAGGTGTCAGGTACCAAGAGCATATGAAGGAGAAGATACAATCGTAAGCTGAGAGCCCACTTCACAAAATATAAATAACTTTCCAGATTTAGCGTGTGTTTTTCCTTTAAGAGAGAATTGGAGCTTCACGCCAAGGGAACATGTGGCTGTCAAAGTTCATTAGGGTTTTGCAAGTGCTTGCACCTTTAAGAGCCAGGATGTGGCTTTGCAGTGTGCGACTCTGTGCACAGAACAGCTGAGGCTTTCACAGGCTGCTAGAAGGAGACACTGTCCAGCCAGAGTCATCGGTGAAGGGCTGTCCTAGGAAAATGTCAGCCCTGTTTAGCTAAGGTTGTACTAATGTGGAATATTTCCTTATGCGGCAAAGGAGGAAAAAAAAGGTTGAAAGGCAGTACTGGAGGTAGTGGGCTGGTGTAGAACAGGCTATGACAGCCAGTGTCAGCATGAGAGCACAGGGACTGCCGGCGTCTGCTGGAAACAACAAGTAAGTCTTACCGTGACTCTACCTTTGTCTATATGTGTTAGGTTCTATTACAATGTGCTTTTCATATCTTATCACTTTCTGTTTTAGTGTTTCAGGCACAGCCATGAATGCAGCCTCATTTTGCTAGCTTGTGTGCTGCATGTATAAAGATCTACATATTGCCAGCTTCAGTGTGCAGGGCACGGATCTGCCTTCCCTGTTATGTGAGCTCCACCAGTTTCTCTTTCAGCTGTGGAATTTCAGACAGAGCTGGGAACAGGTCCGTCTACATATTTCCAGCTTGTCTGTGTGCCATGGTGGTCTGAAGACTCTGAGCAATAGAAAAGATATGGCTGGAGGGCAAGGGTTTGGCGATCCGGCGTATTCTGTATTTAAAAGGTTGGTTTTGATCTTTAAAGGATACTTTAAGCAAAGTCTTCAGAGAAACAAAAAAGGAGAAAGCATGGCTTCTTGGGTAACAACTGTGTGCATTTCGGTTCTTGAAGGAGGAAAGATGACTGACCGTATTCTGTGAGCAATAGTTAACCACAGCTTGAGACCTAAAACTTTTGAAAGTTTCTTTTCAACATAGAAACACTGCAGTTCCTGATCCTTTTCCTGTTTAACATCAGGTTGCATATCTGCTCACTTTTGTGTACATAGCTGACTGTTTGTCGGTGTTGTCACCCATGCTAAAAGGCCTACGTTTTGTCTGGTGCTATATACATATGCAATCTATATTATTTCGGAGCAAACCCCAGATTGTGTGTGCTATGTCTCCATCCCAGCAAATCATGTACAACTATGAACATTATACAGTATGTAGTCATGTGCTTTGTGTGGATTCTTAGAAGAGAAACTGAGTACCATAAAAATAACTTTATTATGTACCATTGAAAATCTTTTGCACAATATTAAAAATTAGGCTAGATCCACACATGTCCGGTTGCAGTTTGCAGTCCGTTTTTAAAAGTTAAAAATGTTCACCGGTTCAGGTACGATTCAAGTGCAAATTTTTACTTGAATTCGCACCTGAACCAGACTTAATTGCACAGGACTCTTTTTAAAAACGGACCACAGCCGTCCCAGACATGTGTGAACCAACTCCATTGCAAGCCAGTCCGGTTCACATGTTATGCAAATTGGATGCAGTTCAAAACGCATATATGTGAACCGAGCCTTACTCTCCACATAGGAGTAAACAATATGCAAAGATTCTGATTACATTTCACATGTGGACACGATGTGTTTCATAAAATCCTCCTTCAGGATCTTGTGACAGAATCCGTACACTGGAACCCACTCCTAATATTAGAGTAATATCAGCCAGTAGGGTAGACTGGAATTCATAGAAAGTGCATGTTGCCCATAGAGGTGCAGATGAATAAGCCAAGGTGAAGCCACTGCCTCTTGGGTGGGAAATTCAGGTACAATCAATAAACAGCCAATGGTCTTGTACACATTATCTTAAAATAGAAGGACCGGCTTCCCAATAGGGAACCATTCAGACCCAATGTGAGTAAATCACCATAAAGACAGCATGGTAGTCAAAGTAGTCAAGGCACATATATTCCAAAGAGGGGACTCTTGATAAGTATCTTTGAAACAAGCTCAGTTCACATCAATCCAGCCCCAGGCGGAGAGTAATTTTTAATGTAATAGATTTTTAATGGTACATAATAAAGTTGTTTTTATGGTACTAAGTTTCTCTTCTATATGTCCACACAAAGTCTATGACTACATATTTTGTTTGTAGTTGTACAATATTAAAAATGTATATGACTGAAGTTGTAGGACACATTTACGTTTCTGTTCCTCACATTATTGAAAAGGTTCATGGAAATCACAACGCATTACAAACATATTTTGCCATTTACTGCACATATGTGCAGGTGCTGTGGATCACTGAAAGGCATAACATTTTTAATGTGTTGTCATGAATTTCCTAAAGGTACTGGAAGCCTAGTTCACATATAAAAGCTCCACGTATACTTGAAAATGCTTCAAGCAGACATTCTTAACCTGTAGGAATGTATTTTTTCCTCCCTCAAATGTCATCCAGGTTCAGCCTTCAACTGCATGATACCTTTTTACCGTATTAGACGCATATTTGTTAACTGTGGTGGATAAGCTAGATCTAAAAGTTCTCCCTTTATTTGCAGGAAAAGAGGAAAGTGCTTCAAATGGTGAAGAAGAAAGAGATCCTAAATCTGCCTATTTTGTGGAAACACCTTATGGATACCAGATAGACCTGGATTTCCTTAAGTATGTGGAGGACATACAGAAGGGTAACACATTAAAGAAGGTTGCCATTGCAAAGAAACGCAAGTTGATCCCTCATTTTCCAGAAGGCAGGGTAGAGTCCTGCCAGGGAGCTGGATGGCCCTCTACAGATTCTCTTTCATCTTCCAACAGTGATGAAAACAAACAATCCCCTTTTGTAATTGCCAGACGACATACAGTTTCTGGCTCTGTTAAATCCTCCTACTCTCAAGAAGCATCTCCAAATTGTTTAGCCATCCCTGAGGATAAACCATTGCCACCTCCTTCACCCCAGCTTCCCAAACACAATTTTCATGTTACAAAAACTTTGATGGAAACGCGTAGAAGGCTAGAGCAAGAGAAAGTCACCATGCAGGTAGCTTCATCCATCAATGATGTTCGTAGGCCAAGGCTGGCAAGTTTTGGAGGTATGGGCTCTACAGGGTCGCTATCATCATTCCCTGGATCAACTGGACACAGCACAACGGCTCAACAGCTTCCAAATGGCCACCAAGCCACTAGTGATTATAGTGCCTTCTTTGCTTCCTCTTTAGGGAGCTCAATCCGTCACAGCCCTCTAAGTTCTGGAGTTACAACACCAGTGACTAATGTGAGTCCTATGCATCTCCATCATATCAGGGAGCAGATGGCTATTGCACTTAAGCGCCTTAAAGAGCTAGAGGAGCAAGTAAAAACTATCCCTATACTTCAGGTAAAAATTTCAGTGTTACAGGAAGAGAAAAGGCAGCTTATGTCTGAAATTAAGAGCCAAAAGGTTAGCACCCAGAAGGATACTACAGGTTTCCGAAAGAGATCTTACAGTGCGGGTAATGCTGCTGGGTTTGAAACCTCACGTACACCGGTTAAACCTGGTGGGGAATTACATATAGATTCTGATGACGACACAGAAACTCAGGAACAAAATACACAGACACTGAAAGAATTTAGACAGCTAACTGCTGAAATGCAGGCTTTGGAAAAAAAGATCCAAGACAGCAGTTTTGATTCTTGTTGCTCTCCTCCAAAATCGAAGGAAAAGAAAGCTAAAGAAAAATGTTGCCGTTCTGTTGCTGTTGGGGCGGATGAAAATATGAATGATATAGTGATGTACTATAGGTCTGCAAATCTGAGCATAGATGCATCAGTAGGTACTGAGATAGATGTAAGAAGCACTGGGGTTGGGGTCACAGAGGAATTGCTTGGGGTGTCTACTGATGCTGAAAGAGAAGTTGAACTTCAACAACAAACCATTGAAGCACTTAAAGATAAAATTTACAGACTTGAAACAGACTTGAGGGAAACCACCTATGAAATGGAGATGACTAAACTGAAATTGGAGATAAGGGTAGCAGGCTCAAGGCAAAAAGTTGATAAAGCCGTGATGGCACAGCCCTTGACTTGCAACAGGATGGTTGAAGCAGTAGTAGAAATGAGTGACCAAAGCAACGGAGATTATTTAGATGTGGTTGACTCTTGTGTAGGTAACTTCATGGAGATGAACAGCATTGGGATTTCATGTCAGCCTACCCTCCAGAGTACTGCTGCAGGCCCTGACTTCCCAATGAATCACTGGATTGTAAAAGCTCGAGTTGACACACATGATAGGGGTGTGGGGTTGGAACTGGGAATGTGTGACAAAAGCGTTGGCATGGACCCAATGATCTGTGATGGGGGGCTCTACGTATTAGAAGATGCAGACAAGCAAGGTCATAACAAAGCAACCACTAAAGATGTGAAATCTATTGCATGTGGCGATTGTTCAGTGGATGTTACAGTTAAACCATTGTTGGATTATTTGTCACGTGGGGTCAATACAGAGCTTGTAACCAAAGTAGATTCTGCCGTAACAGCTTCTCCTTGGACTGCTGACCAGCAAACGAACACTGAACAAATGCTAGCAAGCCAGTCCACCAACACACACGTGCCAAGTCTTGTAGATACAAGCACAAATACAGCCATCAGCATGTACAGTAAACAAACAAATACAGAAACTGTGGAAATGCGTTCTGTAGCCATAGGAGATGGTAAAGTAAAGGAAGTCAACGTTATACCAAAAACACGTTCTATTGGCGTATGCACATCTGACTCTGAAAATCTATCTTCAGTCCGTAAGACCAAAGATTGTGGAATCGGGCAGATAAATATATTGGATAACTTCTTGATAGGTGTTAAGGTGCGTAGCATAGCCTGTGGTCCTAGTGAGGCCATTCCCCTTTCCGTTGACGTTGGAAATATAGCAGTTGGTGATGAATCTAATGAGGGACAAGAAATTACTTCAATGAAGACCAATGAATCAAAGACTGAATCTCCTGCTATAGACCATTACATTGAACGTGTGCAAAAGTTGCTACAGGAACAGCAAATGCTTCTTGCTGAGAATTACACCGAACTGGCTGAAACTTTTGGAGAGCCTTATTCACAGATAGGCTCTCTTAATTCCCAACTCATCAATACCATCTCATCCATAAACTCTGTAATGAAGTATGGCAGCAATGAAGAACTACAGACCTCAGGAATACAGAAGAAATCAATGGAGATGGACTCCTTGTCAGGTATGGTTTCTAAATAGTAATTCAGTTCATGGCATAACTCATTCACGTCACGTGCAAACCTTTGGTGTACATTAAACATGCAACTACAGTTTGATGCAGAAAATTGTAATTGTGTCTTTAAGAACTCTGGGGGTTATTTACTAAAGCTGGAGAGTTAAAAATTTGGTGCAGCTCTGCATAGAAACCAATCGGCTTCCAGGTTTTATTGTCAATGCTTAATTGAATACGTTGAAGTTAGAAGCTGATTGGCTACCATACACCGCTTCTCCAGATTCTGAGTGCTCCAGTTTTAGTAAATCTCCCCTTCTGTGTCCTTACAGAGATAACACATGTAGGTAACCCATTGTATAGAACAGATTTGTAAAAGAAGCAGTAATGGTAATCTGGTCCATCTGCTCTGCATAGTGTTTTAATTTCTTCATACAAGCTTGTTTCAAACAGGTAATTGTTATTCAGGAAGAACTGGGATGGAGTGACAGATTTTGGACACCGCCTATTCTTTAGTTGAGTAGTTTTAAAATCTTTCACTCTTGCCAATTGCAATTTTTTTTCTTACCTGTAAAAACTGCTATATCATCTCATGACACAATTGTGAACAAGGGCAAATTGGCCAAAGTTTTCCAATGAGATGTGTCTGTTGTACAAAATCTCTAAAACCGTTTACATCATCCTGCAACCAAACTATTGCTCTTGGTGCCACTACATGGTTAAAATATCCTTGAAATGTCTATAATAGGCTATAGTTTCCCTCCTAATGTGGAAAAACGGTAATTTGTGTAATTAGAAGCTTTGATTCGTATTTTGTTTTCTGGGCATGTTGTATGTGATTTGTGAGATGCAAGGCAGAGTTCATCTCTGGCATTTTATCCTTCTGATATTTAGCACAACAAAAGCTGGCTAGAGAACAATTCCTTAATAGCATTAGGTGAGTCAGACTTACAGATCAGAGTACAATACATGTGAAAAGTGAAGCTTAAGCTGGTCATAGACAGAGCAATTTTCTTTGTGGGGGAATCCCTCCCGCGGAGCCATTGTGTTCTCCTGGTGGGGGAAGCCCTCCCCCACTGGGAGAACACAGTAATTCCTGTTAGCGTCTATAACAGCCACTTGACATAGTCACATGTAAAATCCGACAGGCTGGTTGTACCCAAGTCGATTGATCAATCAACTCAGGTACATTTAGCCAGCACATACATGGTTCCAATCTTGGCCGGTCCCTGCTGAACTGGCCAAGATTCGATGGTCGATTTTGGGAAGGCATTATTCAAAACAAACCTAACAAATGTAACTTGTAATAACTACACTTTCTGCTTTGCACTTACCACATTGTTTTTAAAAGGTTACTTTTTTTAATTATATTGAACAGACTGTAAGGCCCCTTTCACATTTGTGCGACTTGGGACTGCAAAGTCGCATGACAAGTCATACCCTATGATTTTCAATGAGCACCGTTCATATCTGTGCGACTTCACAGTCCCTGTACTACTTTGGTCCGACTTTGATGCGAGTTGAGGTCCATAGACTTCAAGTTTACACATGCATTCCCTGAAATCGCGACTAAATCGCTCGACCTTTAAGTCGCGGCAATGTGAAAGGGACCTATGGTTCACACTGGTGCATTCCCGGAGATCAAATGTGATTCACACCACACTGCAGTGCAAATCACATGTGATCTCTATGCAATGTGATTTCAGCCATGCAGATAGTATGGCTGAATTTGCATCGCATTCGGTACAAACTCGCACAGAGCCTTTTTTTTTGTGTGCAGCAGAATCGGATTGCATGGGTGTTCACACCCATGTGATCCGATTCCTGTGCGAGTTTGCAGTTCGCAGTGCAATATACCAACTGAGTTGGGGTTGTCATTAGCTTTCTATTGACACTCCCTGCAGTTCGCATATAGCAGTGTAAACTGCCGCCAAGAGACATGCAATGCGGGATTTGCAGGGTTCCCGCATCGCAACAGTGTGAACCGGCCCTTAAGCTTGATTTACATTTGTGATGCAAAACTTTGAGCATTCCCGCAGTGCAGAAAACATGCATCCCTTTTGCAGGCGCTCAGTGGTACCATTAGTTCTTAATGGCACCCCAATGCATGGAATTGCGTGGCAGAATGCATATAAACAGCTGGATTTTAGAAAACAAAAGGCTACATTTCTTTTGTGTGATTTTCATACATAGGGCTGCCCACTAAAATGAATGGGCTGTCCTAAATGCAACACCCCAAAACACGTGCACACACCGTGGCACCTGCTTAGCGGTTAAAGGATCCTAATAGCACAGGAGAAATTACACATGTGGCTATTTTTAGGGAAGCAGTGCAAACAAAAAGTTTAGAGTGTGAAATGCAGTAAACCATTATGGACTTAACATTACTGGGGTCCGTTAATCTAAAAATGCCAGTTGCCTGAATTATCATGATTAATGCTTGGCTTCGTGCCCTCTAGGTCAGTGGTTCTCAACCCTGTCCTCAATACCCCCAACAGACCATGTTTGCAGGTTTTCCTTTATCTCGCACAGGTGCTTTAAATCAGAGTCAATGGCTTGGTATATTTGACAGTTATTTCATCTAAGAGAAATTCCCAAAACCTGGCCTGTTGGGGGTACTTGAGGACAGGGTTGAGAACCACTGCTCTAGGTCCCTGACTTACAAGTATGAAAAATAGATTTTTGACTTGTTGCTTGCTTGTTCAGGGTCAGTGGTTTAAAATATTAAAGCTTGAGACTGTCAGACGACTAACATTTTCAGAAGAACAGCAGCGACAGCTGGCATATTTCTTTTATGACGTTTCCTTTAACCAGTACAGATCCGCGCTATAGCCAAAAGACGGCTACAGCGCGGATGTGAATTGCCGGGGGAAGGTCCATGGACGTCCGCCCGTTTGTGCGCTTCCCGCACGCGCTCACAGCCAGCAGCATGCCCGCGGGTCGGGTGGACTCAATGTTCGCCGGAGACCCGCGATCCCCTGTTAGATCGGCATGTAAACACGGCGGTTCTCCGTTCTGTGAAGGGGGACGTAACAGATCTACTGATCCCTGTCATCGGGATCAGTGAGATCTGTTATGTACCTGCCAGCCCAGCCCCCATACAGTTAGAACACAATGAGGGAACACAGTTAACCCCTTCACTGCCCCCTGCAGGTTAACCCCTTCACTGCCAATGACATTTATACAGTAATCAGTGGCTATTTAAATTTCTGATTGCTGTATAAATGTCATTGGTCCCAAAAAAGTGTCTAAAATGTCCGACATGTCTGCTGCAATATCACAGTGCCGATAAAAATCATAGATCGCTGCCATTACTAGTAAAGATTTAAAAAAATAAATAAAAAACGCCATAAATCTATTCCCATTGTTGTAGACGCGATAACTTTTGCGCAAACCAATCAATATACGCCGATTGCTATTTTTTTTTTTTTTACCAAAAATATGTAGAAGAACATATATCGGCCTAAACTGATGAATACATTTTTTATATATACATATTTTTTGGATATTTATTATAGCAAAAAGTAAAAAATATTGTTCTTTTTTCAAAATCGTCGCTCTTTGTTTATAGTGCAAAAAATAAAAACCGCAGAGGTGATCAAACACCACCAAAAGAAAGCTCTATTTGTGGGGTAAAAATTATAAAAATTTTGTTTGGGTACAACGCCGCACGACCGCGCAATTGTCATTCAAATTGTGACAGCGCCAAAAATTGGTCTGGGCAGGAGGGGGGGGGGGGGGGTTTAAGTGCCCAGTAAGCAAGTGGTTAATCATGTCCCTTTTTACAACACAACCATTTTTCTTAGAATAACTCCCATCTTTAAAAATATACCTATACATTGCACCACCTTTAGCTAGACATGTAATCACACGTAGAATTCCAAGACTAATATGCTATCCTGTTTGAATGGCATAGATTTTCCTTTTTCAAAAGTTTGTAAAAAGGGAGATTTCCTTGAAACATCAGTGACATCAGCATAATTCATTATTTAATGCATTGCTTCCAGGATGATTATTCACTGACCAGTGTGGGTGGTCGTATCTAACTGTGGTTTAAATGGCTGCTTGGAGCACTTGCTGCCATTGTGCCAACATAAAGGCATTGGGGTATATTATTTTCCTACTGAATGTGAACATATCCGCTACATCTAGTGTGAGTTCAGGAGATCATAGAAACTCTTAAAAACTTTACTGAAAAAGAACCTGGTTAAAGCAGTATTACATTTAAAAAGCAAACATGTATTATGTTGCAGCTTACCAATTCTTAGTTATGATGTCTGCATTGGTTTTGTTTTCAGACTTGCTTTCTCCTATTTTCATCTGGTGATCTGGCCAGTAAGTTTGTTTTTTCAAAAGAACAAGCTCTCCTGCAGATTGTATAAATTACAAGGATGAGACAAACCATTTAAAGTGATACTGAAGTCTTGTGTTTTTTTTTTTTGTTCCTCCTGTTGAGTGCCCCCACAGCAAGCAGTTTGCTATGGGGGCACCTGAGCCACAGCTCCATGTGTCCATTCAGACACGGAGCTGCGGTTGGGCACCGCCCCCCCCCCTCTCCTAATTGACTGACTTTAATTGACAGCAGCGGAAGCTAATAAGGGAGAGTCCTGGGCACCTGAGTCTCTCCTGCAACATCGCTGGATCGAGAGGGGGGCTCAGGTAAGTATGAAGGGGGCTGCTGCACACAGAAGTTTTTTTTATGCATTAAGATAAAAAAAAACCTTTTGCCTTTACAACCACTTTAATGCTGAAGGGTGCTTACAATGGTCAGCTATTTTTTTTTTATTTATGTAAAACCTTTTTCCCAAAAGGAACAAAATTGTTTGCTCTCACTACTTCTAAAGTGTGAACTAAAGTTTGGCTTCAATTTGCTAGTGTATTTAAAACTGCTAGTACATATAGCACTCCCCTCCCCCCAGACTGGCAATGCTGCTGTCTGCTGTGCCCCCTATGCTCAGTCATCCAGAGTGGAGGCACACTAATACAGGAGGTGTATTACTTGCCAGATCACCAGGTGAAAACAGAGGGGGAAAAGCCTGAAAAAAATAAAACTAATACAGCTACTACATCGGATTGGTAAGCTGTAATATACACTAGTGAGTACACCACTCACATTTTTGTAAATATTTTATTATATCTTTTCATGTGACAAACATTGAAGAAATTACACTTTGCTACAATGTAAAGTAGTTTTTGCTGTCCTCTCAAAATAATTAAACACACAGCCATTAATGTCTAAACCACTGCCTTAACCCTCTTGGGCATGGAGTTCACCAGAGCTTCACAGGTTGCCACTGTTTCACTCCCCCCCTTCAACCTCTGCAGCAATGCTGGCAGCACTCATACGTCTATTTCTCATAGGCAACCTCTGGATATGACGCTGAGCATGTGCACTCAACCTGTTTGGTCAACCATGGCGAAGCCTTTTCTGAGTGGAACCTGTCCTGTTAAACTGCTGTGTGGTCTTGGCTGCAACTCAGTTTCAGGGTCTTGACAAACTTCTTATAGCCTAGGTCTTTTTTTATGTAAAGCAACAATTCTTTTTTTTCAGATCCTCAGAGAGTTCTTTGCCATGAGGTGCCATGTTGAACTTCCAGTGACCAGTATCAGAGAGTGAGAGCGATATCACCAAATTTAATACACCTGCTCCCCATTCACACCCGAGACCTTGTAACACTAAGGAGTCGCATGACATCGGAGAGGGTATATGGCTAATGGGGCCCATTTTGGACATTTTCACTTAGGGGTGTAATCACTTTTGTTGCCAGCGGTTTAGACATTAATGCCTGTGTGTTGAGCTATTTTGAGGGGACAGCAAATTTACACTGTTATACAAGCTGTACACTCACTTGAAAAGCTAGCGTATGCTCTCCGGCTACAGGGAGAGCGCACCTACTGCACATGTGCTGGTTTGAGACATTGCTGCTACAATGAGAGAGTGCACGTTGTACGTGCGCCAATTTCAAATAATGACAAGTGCTCATTCATAGGTGTGTTGGCTCATTGTATTTTGCATCCCTGATATTAGAAAGTGTAGCACCCTCCTAGTTAGGTGCTAGTGAGATAAATAAGAGGTACATTTAGTTGTTTCTGGGCTCTACTGTAGCCAGTGAAGCTTGTAGATTGCTTTTTGTCTACTCTGCAGCTGCAGTCATCCTTGTACACCTTATCTTTCCATAAATCTCTGAAACATAGTGGGTGGAGAGGGTAGAGTCTGAACTGGCCCTTTATACAGCCTCAACCAATCCCTGGTCGGGAGAGTGACCAGCAGGGGGCTGAAAGGGGTATAGAGAGGCTGGAACAGAGAGTAGCAAGGTCCTTTGCCTGCTGGAGAGTGACCCAGCCTGGAAGTGCTGTCAAACCTTCCAAGGCTCTGAGAAGCTTGAAGAAATCCTGGGTGATTGTAGCTGAAGGATCACCCCAAAGTCGAAAGAACACCCTGGCAAATTCTAAAGAGGATCTCTGTGGGATACTTTTGCTAGAGGGACTGTTCCAGGGCTGTGTCCATAGTGGAAGCTGAGTGTGCTGAGTTATTGCAACTTTCTGTAAAGAAGACTCTGCTTTATGTCAGTTAACTGTTGCAAGATCATATTGGCCCAGTAAGGAATGACGCGGGTAACCTGGTTACAGAGGATGGAGAAATGGCAAAGGTGCTAAACTCATTTTTCTCCTCGGTATTCACAAAGGAAATGGGGGGCTCAATTATACAGAACCAAAATTCTGGTCCTCAAGACAAGTCACATGAAACACCCTCATGGCTGACTGAAAGGTCGGATAAGGACTAAAATAGGAGTCAGTCGGTACTCCCACAAAGTACACTGAACAGAACTCCTGGT
>BLSH010194870.1:708221-748248 GCA_018402905.1 Glandirana rugosa
GAACCTATTAGGGTGAAGTGGCCCCATGCCTGGCTGTTTGCTCCATCGAGGGATCAGAACCTGGGTTAACAGTGGGATTATCCAAGAGGGTCTGTGCTACAAGACACAGGATCACTGGCAATGGATGTATTTTAAACAGGCAGTGGGGATGCCGCTAAAGATCTATTGGTATGACATTCAAATGAAGATAATTTTTTTCTCAAGCTAAACTGTGTTTTGTAACCTACTGGGGACCATAGGCTGCATAGTGATTTTTTTTTTTCAAAAGCTTTTTAGCCTTGAAGGATAAGGGAAACATCTGTGAAGCTTGACAAGAAGAGGGTTAAGATTAGGAAAGATTTCATAATTTACAATCGCATACAACAAGAAAGCATTTTTGTGTGGCACTGTAACAGTTACCTTGCTCATCATGTGATCAGCCTTTATTTGCCAAACAAAGTAGGCTTTTACGTATGACTTCAAAAATACAACTGAGAGCAAACAGTATAGGGAGCTTCATAACATGGGCGTTGCAGAAGACATAAAAGCTACCGTCTGTATCCATTTGGAGACAAATATAATAAGGCCAGTTGTGGCCTCCTTTTTTCCTGAAAACTGGTAATATTCTGTGTAGGAAAATCTGTATTCATTACTGTGCAAGCCTTCATATTCGTTGGTTCATGCATAGTTTGAGGCTCACATGGATAGGAAGATCTCAGGGGTGATGGGAAAAACCTCCATCCTTGAAGAAGTTGCAAGGGGAACTTCAACAAAATCAATTTCCAATGTATGCAAGCTGATACAAGGACTAACCACAATTAGAATAGTTGTTCAGTTTTCAAGCATACTGGTTACTATATGCAACTAATTTAACAGTTTTTGGATGTGTCTGTTAGTAATAATTTTGCAGTTAAAACCAAGAGCAGGTATTCCAAGAAGCTAAATTGCAGCAGCTGAAACATTTTTGAATCTATGGCTATTAAAAAGTAAAGTAATAGCCTTACCATTTAGGCCTCCCATTGGGAGAATGTGTCTGCTGATTCCTGCTGAGCATGTGGATGGATTGTCCGTGTCCGCTCAGCTTATGCACAGCGTAGACCAACACAGCCCGCTCTCCTCTGTGGGTTGTCAGATATAAACGAATCGCCTAGCCGTTTACACCTGATGGCCATTGATCCGATCCACCAGACAGATGAGTTAAGGATCCCCCATCCATTTGTTTTTGGCAGATAGGATCAGATGTCGGTGCATGTCACCGGACATGTCCGTTGACACCTGCTGATCCAGATGGTACGATCGGGTCTGCCTATAAAACTGACAGACAAACCAACCCAATCAGTCTGCCCGTATGAAAGGGGCCTTATCTATGGACCTTTTTAAGCTCTTTTTGTCCGCTGCTTATATTTAGCATCAGTTTGATTATCCAGTAGCCCAATGCCCCCCTGGAACAACATAATAAACAAAATCCATGTGTGCAATCGGCAAGTTGGTCTCTTCAGGTCTCATACAAAGCTAAGGACTCTGGTGACTGACAGCTCTGGCACCCAATGCTGCACCTCGGGAGCAAAGGGAGGGCATCCCATGCCTCTTCCCTCCAGCATGGAAGTGCTGGGTAATTCCTATTACTTCACCAGGCCAGAGAATGGAAAGTGATTATAAGCAGAAGGTGGACATTAAGTGAACAACCCGTAACTTTGCCCCGTATGGTCAAAGCACAGGTTCATTCTCTCCCCCCAAAAAATATATATCAATGTTGGGTTCTTGTGGATTGAATAACTAATTTTGCAAGGCCTTATTTATCTTCTGAGACACTTAGCTTACCAAATAATGTGTTTATTCTATATTATGGTGTATTCATCAGGAAGCATGATAATACAGTTTGGTCTTTGATAGTAGTTGGGCAGAAGTTGATATTCTAATGAGCACTGACAATCCTATGCTACTGGAGAACCCAGAGAGAAGCCAGGGTTAGACTCAGAATCCCATAAAAACACACAAACCTAAAATATATATATATAACCACTTGGGACAGAGAATGCCTCTAAAAACAAGTTTAACTGGCTCTTGACATGAAAAAGCTCACGATCCTCTTGGATTGGGTGGACCGAATACCCAATGAAAGATCATACTGCCTCCTTCTCCTATGATCAAAGCTTATTTAATAAGCTGTTCTTTAAAATGTACACTTGTACCTTTTTAAATGGCTCACCCTCAGTCCTAGATCAGTCTGCTTTTATGGTCTGTCACGAAAAAATACCTTTCTATAGTAAAAGAACAAAGTGGCATGAATTTAATGGCGTGTCTCATTGACGGGTGTGCGCTTTTTCTCTCATGTTTTAATTAGTGTTTTTCTTCTTCTGCAGAAACTAGTAGGGCATTGGTTTGTCAACATTCCTAAAAGGGTATGCATCCTGTATATACACCTTTCAAAACCCTGCAAAAAACTTTATTACTCACACATAATATACATGAAATTGATCATTAGATCTTGAGAAGTGTTTGTGATTTAAGTGCTTTCCATTCCACCAATACTTTTTTTTCCATATGTTTAACATAAATCTTAGCGCTACTGCATGTAGAAAAAAGACCACGCTTTTCGGACTATCTGCATGGAGGAAACATTGGTACTTGGATAGGTTCCTGCCCACAAAACAAACAAAAATTCGCAGGTCACTTTCCAGCCAACCTGTAACAAACCAAATTGACCTTGTCTAACAATTCACGTTAAAAACAAGGGGTTTAGTTTGCACACATTTGCAGATCTATGTGTAAGCTGTAGCAGCCACGTCACAGCACCTCAGTGTAGTGAAGTCCCAACTCTATAATTTTGTCTCCAAAGTTGAAGCACATATATAATGATGGATAGATTAAGAGCAGGTATGCTTGGAGGGAGCCCACCCCTCCTTAAAGGTATAGGGATGCACTGAACACCCAGCAAAAGCACAATGGAAGTGAAGGTATCCAGTGCATCCAATCACCAATTCGCCAACAGGACAAACAAATGGCAACCACCCCAACCTATAACTGGCCTTTGCAGCAAGGATCATATGGAAGGGCAACTTATGTTAAAAAACAAACCAAAATCCCCTGCTCACTTACCAGCCAGCCCGCAACAAACCAAATTGACCCTGTCTAATGGTTCAAGCCAGTGCGTCTCCTCACCAATTCACAAACTAGATATTTGACAAAAAATTCTGCACACCGTTATAGCTCTGGCATTTATTGTATCACAAAGAGGCTTGCCTCACAGTTCCATTAATGTATTTTGGCAGAGAAGACAACCTAAATCCTTTCACACGGGCGCCTCTGCCTAACAGAGTCACCCTGCTCAGCGGGAATCAGTGGAGTGATTCCTGACAGGTCCTGTTGGCTCCGCTGTGCAGAGTGGGCAAGGACACAGTCCTGCTCTCCTCTATAGGGCAATCGGGTGAAAACGGACCGCATATCTGTCTCCATTTTCATCCTATCCAATCCATTACACCAGACAGATGGAAAATGGGGCCACCATTCATCTGGATTTTGCAGCCAGGATCGGATTAGATAGCACGGATGTCAGCGGACATGTGTCCACTGACATTCAACGCCTCATAAGGGAGACTGCAGGTTCCAATTGGGTCCGCCTGAAAAACTGACAGCTAGACCTGATTGGACAGCCCATTTGAAAGGGCCCGAAGGCCGACTTCTTGGCTGAAACATTTTAGAGGGTCAATGATGTAAGCCTCTTTTTAATACAATAAATGCTGGATTTTATAGCTGTGTGCAGGATGTTTTGCTAAATATCTCGGTTGCAGGTAATAGGATAGTTAAGTTTGACAAAGGCGGTAGAGAGCAAGTGTTAAATACTTACTTTGGATGCTAAAGTAGGGCAAACAGTGGTGGTTGTTTACAATCAATGCACATTATTAAAATACTGCTCTTGAGTATTGCGAGCCTTGGCATCCCAGATGTTTTGGAACTACATTTCCCATGATGCTCATGCACTCTGCAGTGTAGTTGTGCATCATGGGAAATGTAGTTCTGAAACATCTGGGGTGTCAAGGTTCGCCATCACTGCTCTAGGGCAATAACCTTACGAATACCAATACCAACACTTTTTAACATAGTAGGTAATTTTAGTCGTATACTTCCTGGGAGTGCTAAATGCATACAGCTACTATACTCACCTTACACTTTGTTCTTGGCAGTTGTACCTCAGTGTCTACCTTAGCATCTCTTTCCACAACACCATCTGCCTTATTTGGCCCTACATACTCATCAGTGCCTTGTGCCTTGTTCAGGGTCTCAACTCAGATTCCTCTGGCTGCTGACCAGTCACCAATTTTGTGTTTATTTTTCTCTGCCATTCTCAGGCAGCCCTTTCTGTGGTATGTTGCCTTCATACTCTTTCCCTACGCTAAGAAACCCCCAAGGACATAGTAAATGCCACCTAACATGTAGCAGTCCTGAATGTGCCTATCCCTGCCCCTTCCTGCTTAACCATGTGACTAAATCCCATCCTTTCAGTGGCACATATAAACTGCCACCTATTATACGCTGACCAGATTTTTTAAATTAAATCCCGGAACTAGTTTTTTTCACTAGTAATTGTGGCAATCAGCGACTTATAGCAAGACTGCGATATTGCAGAGGACAAATCAGACATGAAGTGACACTTTTGACACCTTGTGGGAACCAGTGTCACTAATACAGTGATCAGTTTGAAAAATATGCACTGTCATTGTACTAATGACACTGTATGGGAAGGGGTTATCATCAGGGGCGATCAAAGGGTTAAATGTGTTCCTAACCAGTGTTTACTCACTGTGGGGCAGGTGCTTTAACTAAGGGAAGGCATAGATCCCTGTCCCTGCTTTGCAGGAACACAGGATCAATGTCAACTATACTGACAAAATTGTGATCTGCTTTGTTTACACAGGGAGACCACCTTTCTGCCTGTGTACAGAACGATCGGCAGGAACCGACAGACATCAAGTCCGCCAGACCCGCTGATCAGCTCTGATACCCAGAAATGCAGGATCATATATATATATATATATATATATATATATATATACACACACATGATCCTGCACAGCTCGACCGCCCTGTAGCAGTAAATATGCTATGGGGCGGTCGGCAATTTGGTTAAGATCATCCCAGCATTGTGATAACACACAGGCAGCAGGCACTCTATCATGGCTCTGGCTGGCTCTGTCACAGTGTCACATGACATGGCTGCTGGGTGCTGATACTTATGAACAATAAGTTAACAAAATCAGCACCCAGCAGCCATGTCATGTGACACACTGTGCCAGTGCACTGCCAGAGCCATGATAGAGTGCCTGCTACCTGTGAGCTATACCATCCATTATGCACAGAGAGACAGACACAGTGCAATGTATTCACAGACACCTCCAAAGAACACCTGCGTTGAAGCCTTGAAGGCACTGGCAGCCCCACAATTGGATCTGCTTCCCCTCTGCTTCTGCTGCTGGACACCATCAGCTGAGCTCAGCTGCCTCTCTCCGCCTGTTACTGTGCCTACCTGAGCCGCTTCAGAGCCTCTCCAGTCTCACTCTCTGGCTACTACTGGGTGGGGAGAAGAGCTGCGGAAAATCACTCCGCTGGGAAAGGCAATAAAATTGGCAGGCAGGCGACTGGCCAGGACTTGAGCCAAGGCAGAAGAACAAGCGAGCGCGAGCAGAATGGGCATGCGCCCAAAACTGAAGAAATGAAGCACATGATCATCAGAAAGGGGCACAAATAATAGAAAAAATGACACCCCCTGAGCTAGTTAGAGCGGTGGAGCCGGTGTGTAATTCAGAATTTTTTTTTTTTTAATTCTGCATTGACTGTCTTTGAAATTGCCTGGGCCCCTGTTCAAATCCAATCTGGGGACAAAACCAGGGACAGTGTCCTCAATCTAGGGACTGTTCCCTGAAACCGGGGATGTCTGGTCACCCTAACCTATTAGGGAAGAATGACAGTTCATACATGGGTACTCCTCTCTCTTCACCCTTGCTACGTGACATGTTGTGCCTTAGGCAGAGCTGAGGAATCAAATTGATATTGAAATGTAAGGAGTGCAGAATGATAATTATCTATGTATATATCGCAGGATGTGAATCACCATGTACAGGGATGAGGCGTTTTCTCTTCTCAGCTATCCGGAGATAACAATGCGCCTAGCAGGCCCTGCTGTGTATAAATAGGCAACTGGACTCTGTGACATAAGTAGAACCTAGAAGGCAACCTTTTGGTTCTACATTGATTTAAGAGCTAGTGTCTACATTAGTTTATATGGGTTACTGCACAATGACAGTTTTATTGTATTTTTAGTGTAAAATATAAGGTTCCATTCACACCTATATGTGTGCGTTACCACACTTGCTTTAACGTGCCTGCATAGGTGTGAAAGAGCCCTTGGGCCGTGCAGCTGCTCCATCTCCATACACTTACATGGGCCGTCTGCATGGAACACCTGCATAAACACGGCCCATTCACGGACTGTTAGCATCAGCACCCTTGTGAATGAGGCCAAAAACATGTTTAGGTGCATTTAGACATGTTTACATGCATTTAGTTTATAATCGGGTCCTAGACACACAGAGTTCTATTTTTCCTAAACACAGCTAAACTGACCATATCTAAACGCAGGTAAAAGCTCAGTGTGAACTGCACCATCAATAAGATTAGAATGTTCTCTAAAGGCATATAGACACAGGTCTGACAATGCAAATGAGGCCTTAAGCCTGCCATAGATGGATCGAATCTCAGCTGGTTCAGCAGGGACTGGCCGAGCAGTCTATCTATGGGCATGCTTACCTAAGTCGATCCATCGAGTGTCTTGGGTACAGCCAGCATGTCTGCTATAGCTGCTCATTGTAATCATTGTGTTCTCCTGGAAGGGATTGCTCCCTGCTGGGAGAACACAATGGCTCCACCGGAGGGATTCCCCCCATCAACACTGACTGTGTTGATGGGGGAAAGCGACCGATTTTCCTTCCTGCAACTCATGGTTGCAGGAAAGAAAGTCACTTCATCTACAGCATGCCTTAATCTTTACAAAGAAGTGTCTGACTTTACTGTTAGCTGTCGGCAGGTGCGCTTTTGTGTTACTTGCCAACAGTGTTGAACCCAGCAGGGTTAAAAATAAAAATTGCGATTTATGTGCTCGGATTTCTTTTTGGTGGCGGGGGGGCAATTATATCCAGTGAAATATTTTTATGTTTGTGTTTTGAACCGTTGATGAGCTGTGACAGGCATGGAGGTTTTTCCTGTGACCCTGAAAATATGCATCAGTTGTTTGGAATATTACCAGTCATTACCTCATTCTGTTTCTATCCGGGGATAAGTATTGAACTACATTAATGTACCAAACAAGCTCCAAATTAAGCCCCTAACCAGAGGGGCTGGAAAACTAAAATGAAAACAAAAGCTTCCCATCACCTTTGAAAACGCATAGATGCATGGATCCATTGTGTTTATACAAGCACTGATTATTTCGTAATTTCTCATCGTGGTCTGTGTAATGAGATGACACCCCCAAGCACCCAGCTGTGGAGAGCTGGACAATGATGTCCTTTACTTTGCCATTGGTAGCGATGGACTCTCTTAGCTGATGTCATCATTGATAGGTTACTTCATATCATAACTGATCTGTCTCTTTGTTGTCACAAAACAACAGCTGGCATGTACCAGTCCCCGTTGGTTTTCTGTGCTGGACATAGCTTTTTCTGTCACTTGGAGAATGAGGATGAAAAAATTCCCTAAGAACTTACTCTATGCATATTGACTTCACCTGCCTGACTTTGGCAAATTCAGACCTGTTGAAGTTGGTTCATCAGCCACTGGCATATATATATATATATATATATATATATATATATAATCATTTTGCATTAAGTCAAAGGATAAAACAAGGGGATACATAGGCGGTAAGCTGACATTGTGAAGGTTTAGATCAGGGTTTCTCAATCAGGGTTCCGTGGAACCCTAGGGTTCCTCCAGAGTTTGCTAGGGTTTCCTTGAGCAATGATCAATTTCTACCTCTCAGATAAATTCCCAATGATACCATTAATCTTTTTAGCTATCTGTAAGGGGTATTTCTTCCCAATGACCACAAGTGTAAGGAGCATTCTTCCCATTGATCATCACACTAATGTATCATGAGTTGTAGATTTTTAATTTTTAGCAGGGGTTCCCTGAGACCGGAGAATTATTTCAAGGGTTCCTCGGTGTTGAAAAGGTTGAGAAAGGCTGGTTTAGATGTATGTTAGAATGTAAGAGCTCATACCAGTGTTCTGTAAGGGCCTTCAGGATTGAGCGTTGGAGAGCTTGGCAGAGCCTTGGCTCTAGGGTAAATCTGCAAATTGGTTAGATTGTTGGATTTGTATTCACCCCTGTTTAACCACCTCTGACCGTCAACGGCAGGTTGACGGCGACAAAGTGGCTCGATATCGCGAACCGCCGTCATACGACGGCGGCTGCGAGATCGCGCATTGTGAGCGCGCGTGCCCGCGCACTCAATGTGTTTGGGGAGGGCCAGAGAGCGGGTGCGGCGGACTCGATCGCCGCCGGCTACCCGCGATGCCCCCCCCCCGGAGTGAAAGAACGGAGGTCTGTGTAAGTAAACACGGACCTCCGTTCTGTGAGAGGGGGAAGGGCTGTGATCACAGCCTTCCTCTACATGGAAGCTGTGATCACTTCCCTTCCCCTGCTAGGGCAGCCCACACACAGTTAGAACACACCCAGGGAACACAGTTAACCCTTAGAGCGCCCTCGCCAGGTTAACCCCTTCACTGCCAATGGCATTTACACAGTAATCAGTGCATTTTTATAGCACTGATCGCTGTATAAATGCCAATGGTCCCAAAAAAGTGTCAAAATGGTCCGACATGTCTGCCCCAATATCGCAGTACCGCTAAAAATCGCAGATCGCCGCCTTTACTAGTAAAATAAATAAATAAATAAAAATCCCAGAAATTAATTCTCATCATCCGTAAACGCGGCCACTTTTGCGCAAACCAATCAATAAACGCCGATTGCGATTTTTTTTTTATCACAAATATGAGGAAGAATATAAATCGGCCAAAGCTGATGAAAAAAAATGTTTTTTTTGTATTTTTTTTTTTTTTGGATTTGTATTTTAGCAAAAAGTAAGAAATTTGGGTTTTTTTGCAAAATTGTCGCTCTTCTTTTGTTTATAGCGGCGATCAGAAATGGCACAGCGATGATCAAATACCACCAAAAGAAAGCTCTATTTGTGTGAAAAAAAGGGTACAACGTCGCACAACCGCGCAATTGTCAGTTAAAGCGATGCAGTGCCGAATCGCAAAAAGTGCTCTGGTCCTAAAGTGTAAAATCCTTCCGGGGCTGAAGTGGTTAAAGCATTGCAAGTAGGATGAAAGTATTAGAATGTAACATTGTGGCAGTCCGTTTCTACTGTTTAAATTTCTAATGCCATTGTTGAGTAATAAACAGTTGATCGTGAGCAGTTTTAGCACCTCTTTTCCTGGCTTCATAGATTTAGTTGTTTAGGACTTTCAGTAGAGCTCTTCAGATAACAAGAAATAGGTGTGCCATGACTGAAAATGTGATTACATGGAAGCATTAACCCAGACACCAAGACTGTTTAGGTGCAGGGCATCCCTTTCAGCATTTTAGTGTGTCCAGCTGCCTACAGCACATCAAAGTCTATGGTGGGTTGTGGCTGGACAGGGCTGGACTCTGTATCCAGTGGTACCCATGTACCTTCAGTGACGAAGGTCACGAACCATGGCCCTGTACCTTCAGTGACGAAGGTCCAGAATGCAGGTGGTCTTGAGACCTGCTACTTTTTCTGAATAAGTAAATTATTGCTTGACAAAAGCTGGCCATACAAGTTGACATTTTTCTTGTTCTGCCCTTTGGACTGAATGTAAGAAATCAGTCAATTCTTCTTCCACCGCTGATTACTGGTTCACAAAGCTTTCTCTCGCATAGTTCATTGGAGGGAGCATAGCATCTCTTAGTGTTTCCTTCCTTCACCAAGGATTGGCATAATATTAAAGTATAACTAAAGTCAAGACTTTTTTTAGTTTTGGGCCAGGCGAAGAGGGATTAGAACGCTTGTCAGTTTTTATTGCTGTCTGTACCCCGTTAGGGAGATTCACCCTCTCTATTTGTCCTGTTTACATTTATAATTGAAAGTGAAAGTAAAAGAAAATCCCTAATTTTTTGTTGTCCCCTGAAAAGTAATGGGGCGGGGGGGGCTTCCAATTGGTACACTAGTTCTGGTGACTTGGGGGTACCAATGAATTCCCTTAATTTGCAGGGATTACCTCTTGCTTCCTGTTTGGCTATGGGAAAGGTGAAAGTGAAGGAAAATCTCTACAATGGGAAACAGATGGTAAAAAAAATCTGACATGGGTTATTACCCTCTCATACTCTATCTGAAATGAAAAAAAAAAACGTTTTGCCTATGGTTCTATTTTAACTTTTACTTTGGGGCATTTAGTAAGATGTGTAAAAGTACCTGCAGGAAAGCGCCTGTGTTTCATTCATGACAGCGCAAAAGTCTTTACCTGCAAGATTTAAGCTTTTCGCATTTTGCTTGGATCTCACTGAAAGGAAGTTGAAAGCCCATTACCCATCCATTACCCCACACCCATAGGTATGGAAGCCAGAGGAAAGTTTATTTTATAACTCTTTAGTATCAGTTCACACTGGGGCAACTTAGTTGCCTGACAAGGCACGCTCCATTCAGTGCAATGGAACCATTATAATCAGAAAAGGACGTTTTACCGCTAGCTATGGCGCCGCTAATTGGGCGGCGGTGGTACACTTTTAATCCCCCCACAAGGGGTTAAACAGGGGTTAAAAGTGCCGGTTTGCGGCTCTCCGGAAGTGGTGTTCAGGCGCTTTGGGAGCGCTGCCCCGTTGTTTTCAATGGGTAGGGGCGGTATAGGAGCGGTGAATACACCGCTTTTTTTTACCGTCCCACAAGCGCACCGCCCCAGTGCGAAAGCACTCAGGCTTTCACACTGGGGAGTATTGGGGGTAGTTTTTCAGGAGCTTTTTAGTCGCTATTTTTAGAGCAAAAGTGCCTGAAAAATGCCTTGGTGTGAAAGGGTTCTTAACTACTTCGTATTCACGCCATAGCCGATTGACGGCTACAGTGCGGATCTAAAATGCTGGGAGGCTGTCAATAGACGTCCTCCCTTTGGCCCGTGCTGGGCGCGCGCGTGCACCACATGAATGTGCCCGTGGGTCGGGCGGACCCGATGTTCACCAGAGAGCCACGATCTGCTCACCGAGAGCCAGAACGGGGAACCGCCGATGAAAACACGGCGGTTCCCCGTACTGTGAGGGGGGGCATGCCAGATCTACTGATCCCTGTCACTGGAGTCCGTTAGATCTGTCATGCCCCTGCCAACCCCGCCCCCCACAGTTAGAACACACCCAGGGGACACATTTAACCCTTTTACTGGCCCCTTAGTGTTAACCGCTTCCCTGCCAGTGACATTTATACAGTAATCAGTGTCTATTTTTAGATCTGATCGCTGTATAAATATCATTGGTCCTTAAAAAGTGTCAAAAACGTCCGACATGTCCACCGCAATATCGCAATCCCGATAAAAATCGCAGATCACCGCCATTGCTAGTAAAAAAATAAAAATAAATAAAAACGCCATAAACCAATGTCCATAGTTTGTAGACGCTATAACTTTTGTGCAACCCAATCAATATACGCAAATTGCAATTTTTTTTTTTTTTTACCAAAAATATGTAGAAGAATATATATCGGTCTAAACTGATTAATAAATTTGTTTTTGGATATTTATTATAGCAAAAAGTAAAAAATACTATTTTTTTTTTTTTTCAAAATTGTCGCTCTTTGTTTATAGCGCAAAAAATAAAAAATGCAGAGGTGATCAAATACCACCAAAAGAAAGCTCTATTTGTGAGGAAAAAAAGGACTCCAATTTTGTTTGGGTACAACATTGCCGACCGTGCAATCGTAATTCAAAGGGTGACAGCGCTGAAAACTGAAAATTGGTCACGGCAGGAGGGGGGTTTAAGTGCCCAGTAAGGAAGTGGTTAAAGAAGTCCTTTGCAAGCCACGCTGAAGTCGCGCTGTGAGTCGCTTCAGAGTCGGACGACTTTAAAGCCACCCCAGTGTGAACCGAGCCTTATCCACACATGTTGTTCTTTAATTTTTTTTTCAGTACTGTTTTGCAATTGGGAGAGCGAAGGGTAAGGGAGTAGTGCAAGGTCTACTTTTTAGATGTTAATATGAATACTTTTAAATGACTTGGTAACCTTGTTTTAAGATAGTTTGGTTGTTTTTTTTTCTTCTTTTTCATGGTTAGGACCTCCAAAAACAAAAAATAAATACACAAATTAAGGATAGTTGTCCATACTGACCTAAATTTAAAGTACAATAACAGATTTTATGATTAGTATTTTATTTGAGTCTTGAGGAACATATGTTATAAGGTTATTGATTGCTGATCTGACAGATTACAGTCTGACCACATGTATGCAGGCACTTTTATGGTGGCCATACACGCTTCGATTCTATTATCCGATTGATGTGTGATTTGATCAAAACAATAGAATCTGCAAGCAGTCAAGTAGCCATAATTTCCCTTCCAATTGATTTAGATTCAGTTAAAGAGAAACTGCAGAATACAACAAAGATACAACAGTATGCAGTTCTATCATTTTAAAGCTTAATTAGGAATTAGTTTGGTTTAGAGCCTACTTTTTGCCTGTCAAATTTCTACTTTATCATATCCCCTGCTTCTTGTGTGAGCGGCCATGTTTACTGAGGGCAATTGAAGCCCTGGCTGAAGTTCTCTCAAGGAAAAAACAAGAGAAGGGCGCACCGACCTAGTCCAACACCGTTTAAAAGTTTATTCATAAATAAAGATGAATATAAACATACTCACAAACCGAGCAGTATAAAAGGCACAACAAAATGAGTGGTAGACACCGTGCCTCAAAGGCATATTCGGATCTCCACTTCAGCAGGGGGATATAGCCAGGCTGACGCGTTTCCAGGGTGAACCCTTTTCCTCAGAGCCCCTGGGCTTGCATCTACGATCAGCAGATCAGGGGTCCAATGCCCGTATGGGCAGACAGCTACTGAATGGTAGGAAAAATAAATGGACTGAGAGCACTCACCAGCACCCTCGCAGTTCGGAGGCCGCAGAGGCTGACGTTACTTGTAATAAATTCATTCGCGGGAACTCTGTGAATGAATGACATGGCCATGTGGGCTAAGCACCTCATGGCTGCACTTTTTTAAAATGCGGACAGTGGTTGCCGGGAGAGGATCCGCCACCCGCTGTCACAGATGGGGGGGGGGTGAGGAGAGAGGGGCAGGAGCATGTGACATGTTCCAAAGGTGAAGGTATCCTTTAACTGTTGATCGAAAACCACTTTCCTGTGTATCACATATCAGTGAGATGGGTTGTACACTATAGATCAATTGTTCCAGAACCAGAAGAGATCAGTTGGAAAAGAAATTGATTGATCAAAGCTTGTATGACCACCATCAGGGACCTCTACTGTCCAGGCTGACCTTGGATGCAGCAGAAATGTATATTCCTGGACATTTGCAACTGAGCAAGGTCTATTGTGAGAACTACTGCTTGCGCTAGGGTTGCCACCTCATCCCTTTAAACCCAAACGCATATTAATTACACGTTCTGGGGCTAATTTAATGCAGAAAAGGCACTAAGTAAGTTTAATTACCACCCTAATCAGCAACAGAACATGTGCAATTAATACGTGTTCTGGTTTAAAGGGACGAGGTGGCAGCACTAGCTTGCACATACATAAGCAGAATCTAAAGAACATTTATTTAGGGTACTGGTGTTGTTGGGAACTTTCTGATTACACCTCTTTTAACACATTTTAAAATGCAATAGTCCCTAAAATCCAGTTAGTCCCTGATGTAGCTTGTCCCCTTACCCCCTAAGGGTATTTGAAAGAGCCTGTTCCTACGATTTGGACATTGTGGTGTGTTAAAGTTCTCCCGATTGCTGTCATCGCTGTAATCCTCATTTCCATTACTGGAATTCTTTCACATGCTGCAGCCAGTGGAATCAACACAGGATAAGGGCTGTTGAGAATAACCTAATACTTCCTCTAATGAGGGCGCAGTTCACACCCTCTCTGCCTACTCCCATAACACTTCCGCAGTGGGTTTTGACAAGAGGTGCCATACACCAGCCCAGTGTCCCTCTGTGTCTGTAAACATCCCATCTGATTTCCTGCCTTTGTAACATAATCACATGTATCGCAGAGCTGTACAGCAGCCGTAGGCAATCTCGCTTTGGCAGACTTCACTGGCCCGGGTCATTGCAGTTTAATTTCCTTTTGTGGGAAAAGGAATGCTACAGTAATGAGATGGTCATCATTTTTAATTATGTGGAATATCTGCTTGTGCAGCAGGTATCATGACTGCATATATTAAAGGGTCAGGTCACACAAACTGGTATTTTAGATTTAGGTAGGTGTCAGCAAATTGAACCACCAACCTACTGCTTTTACCTTTCATGGACTCTAGTGCTACGATTTCTCCCTGTACACTCTCTGTATTTTACAGAGCATACAGCCTAGGTGCAGCGGTAATACAAACTCTTAAGCCCCATACACGCTGTACGAAAATCGTCCAAGAAATCGTCCGATTTTTCCTGCCATAGCTCATCGGTCATAACCGATTTTATTTGGTAGTGCTCTATGTTGTACAAATGTTTCGCCTAACTTTCTTATAGTGTATACCCCACTTAGGCTACTTTCACACGCGGGCGTTAGCGGTAAAGCGGTGCTGACCGCTGTTATAGCAGGCGGAACGCTGCGCTTTTAACCCCCCACAGGGGGTTAAAAGTGCTGGTGTGATGCGCTACCAAGGCAGTGTGCAGCCACTTCGGAAGCGCTTGCCATTGATTTCAATGGCAGGGGCGGTATATACACCACTCACCTCACTGCCTGCTTGCAGGACTTTTTGTAACCTCCCGCAAGCGCACCACCCCAATGTGAAAGCAATCAGGCTTTCACACTGGAGTGGATTGGGGGGGGGGGGGATTTTTGAGGCGCTTTACAGTCGTTCTTTATAGCTAAAAAAAATGCTTCAGTGTGAAAGTGGCCTTAAGGCTGCATTCGCATCTCAGCATATTGAATCACGGGCAGATTTGCCGCGAATCTGCCCGCGATTGGGCAGCGCCGATATGTGAATGGCAAAATTCAGTACGCATATTTGAGATGCCATTCATTTGATTGACAGCTCAAAACGCGGTGCGGGTCTGCCGCAATTGTCGGGCGATAAAGCGCGCTGCAATCGGGGTAACACGCATCACGGGACGCATGTTGTCCCAAAGTAGCTCCTGAACTATTTTTTGGCGACATGCTTACCGCGATGCGTGTTGCTGCGATTGCAGCACGCTTTATCGCCCGACTATCGCGGCAGACCCCCACCACGTTTTGAGCTGTCATTCAAATTAATGGCATCTCAAATATGCGTCCCGCGTTTTGCCATTCACATATCAGCGCTGTCAAATCGCAGGCAGATTAGCAGTGTTTCAATACGCTGAGATGCAGCCCAAGGCTATCTTGCAGCATATTTAGGTCAGGGGGTAACTGACCCTTTAATCTTTATTATAGCGATCTGTTCCTTACTGATGTACCGTTACAGTTTTATTTGAGACAGGCAGTGTGATGTTAACTTGTTGCAATTTCCTTTTGTGCTTTCTCAGGTCTTATGACTTGCATTCATTGCCATTACACAGCACTTTACTGTTCCCTTCCATCAAAACACAGAAAACAGGAAATAAACTCCCACTGCAGACTGCAAGGCACCTGCACAGCCATGGCATCCTGCTGAAGGAATGTCCTAAGAACAGCCCCCCGTTATTCCAACTAATAGATAGCTAGCACAGCTAGCAAGGCAGAACAAGGAGCAGTGATCACGGGTACAGTGCAGTAGCCCATAGCTACCAATCAGATTTGAGAATATTCCTGCTACATCTACTAATGTGTATCTACTACACCTTTGGTTAAACATTACTTTCCAATATTAATCCCTATATTTCCCTCCAAGGGTTTCAGGCAGTGCTGCCTTATTCCAGAGCTTGAAGCTGGACTCCAAGCACAAGAACTTTTGTTTAAATATATTCCCCAGGAGCAACAAAGGATGTAAATCCACTCAGGTTGCCTTCTCAAACTCAGATATTGCCTTATAAAAGTAGCAGTGACATCACTACAGTGCTGCACATAACTTATGCAGAGAGCAGAGCTGTGGGAGGGACCCAGCAGGCTCCGCCCATTACATATTTTCTGTAGAAAACTATAGTAGGGGCGGAGACAAGACCAGCCACCCTCCACAAGAGAGAGAACAGCAGTGACTGGTCTTTATTACAGGAAACTCCTGTACAGAGGCAAAGCTTTACACTGGATTACTGCACTAATCTGGAAGAAATACACAAAGCACACCAAGATTCAAGGAAGAATACACTTGATCAGTGTATTTGAACAATATTTGCTTATCCTGGATATCCGCTTTAAGTCAGAGCTTGCATCAAAATAGCAAAGTCTGCTTACTTAAGGTGTCCCTCCCCCCGTTCCCTAAAACACTGGATAAAAGTGAAAAAGAAAAAAAAAACTGTGGTGCCTAGGCAAAGTGATGTCATCCTCATTCCCTTGAGATCCTTGAGAATACTGAATATCCCAAGTCTCATGAGAGGATTTTCCTTCACTGCAGCATCTTCTCTCATGATTTGAGCTACTCAGCATTCCCAGGATCCTTGTTGAAAGGAGAAAATCACCCCAGGGAAGTATGTTATGAAACCATTTTTTCCACCAAATGTTCTTTTTTTGAAAGAGAGAGGGGCCACACTGAATAAACCGAACTTGCCTGAGCTGCAAGGTCTACTTTAATATGGAACACCAGGCAGAAATAATAAAACCCCTATAAGCGATATTAAACCCTTCCCACCGCCATCTCCCAGCCCTTTAAGAGCTTCTAAATGCCAGGAGGTGGAGAAGAGCATTTGGGTCATGTGACCGCTGTGATTGGCTGTCACGTGACCACAAATTTACCAATGGCAAGTATGCAACGGGAGCTTTCTGGTCCCCACCAGTAACTGTTCAGGGAGTGTGCTTTCGGCATAGAAAAGTGTTTTCATAGGGCTGCATATATGTGGCCTCTCTGCGTTAAAGCCCACCCGCCGAGAGTCCGTATATATGCGTATTGCCGGTGGGAAGAGATTGAAGGAAGTAAACTCAGAATTTTTTTTTTTTTTACCCTTCCCTGCAAAGTAAAATGCATCGCATACTAGCACATTATGTGACACCTGCAAACAAAGCCTGCATCATCCCCATTGCAGGCCGCATCCATCTTCACCCGCCTTCCTTCTGTATGTGACTGGCCGGTGCTTATAGTTTTCTTTCCCCTCTGACACATTCAGGACAGCCCTGACTGCTCCCTCCTTCCTCCCCCTGGACATCCAGGGTGTCCAGTTGCTACCTGTGAAGCCTCCAGTGCTCTGTGAGTGACCGCAGGGAATAAGTTGCATTTTCTCTGTGCATGGCACTAGACCTCACTGCAGTTACTGATATTGTGCAGGCATATCCCCACACAGTTTCAGGTGTTGGAAGCTTCACAAGCAGCCAGACACCTTTGTAATATGAGAGCCAGTACAATCAAGCGGCATTTCATGCGCAGGGTGCAATTATATCGATTTACATATTCTTTTGCTGCTGTATTCTGTGAAAAAACTGCACATTTTTATGTATCAGGTGGCTGTGGCTACATGTCTCAGGGGGGTGTCCCCCTTTCTCAAGTCTTTGCTGGCCTGAATATGCTGATTGACTAGCTGGTATGCTGATTGAGTGGCTACTGTATTTCCTGGGTCACAGAGTATGAGATTAAGTGTTTTAATTTAAGTCTGACTTTTCTTGCTGTGTGCTTGTTCCAGATAAGTCACCCAAAAAATAATAAAGCCAGTCACAATCAGACAAACTTGCCCTTTTAGAAGGAGGCCGGCAGTGGCAGGATAGGCATTTCCTTTGGTACCGACTTTCTTTAACAAAATTGGCCTTCTGTCCCAAAACTCAAGATATGCTGGACAGACTGAACAAGGTTTATATAATCATCCACTTGTGTTTAGGATGAAAACTAAATAAATGATGGCCAATGTGGAGGTATGATCTGATCGTTGAATCATCGCTTTCGCAAATGTGCATTGCTTAAGCGTGTATTATTTTTTATATAACCTGAGCATGTCTGTTTCTGCAATATTGGAGACTTTTCATGAAGCTTAGGCACAGGGAAGACATCCATCCAGATTTCGGATCTGTTATTACTTTCTTTGCCAGTAACTATGGTCACCAGGGCAAAAAGGGGCTAAACTCCCCAAGTCGCCCGTCCCCATATAAAAATTAACAATACGTTTTTGGTTTTTGATGTACTATAAAACCTAGACCGCCCAAAGCAATTATATATGCTTGTATTTTTTTTTTTGTGTAGATGTATTTATGTACTTTTGTATGTTTAACCACTGCCCACCTGGCCTATAGCAGATTGATGGCTGGGCGGTGGTTCCGTTATCCTTACTGGACGTTAGGACAACAGGACAGCAAGCCGGCGCACACCCACGAGGGCGCACAGCGTGGCGGTCGGTAATGTGGTGTGTCAATCTGACACACCGCATCTCCGATCTTGGTAAAGAACCTCTGACAGGGGCTCTTTACCACGTGATCAGCTGTGTCCAATCACAGCTGATCACAGTGTAAACCGGAAAAGCCGTGTACCGGCTTTTCCTCTACTCGCGCTGACAGATGTGAGTAGAGGAAAGGCGATCGGCTACCCTCCTGACAGGCGGGGTCTGCACTGATTCATTATCATTGCAGCCCCCCCACTGAAGATGCCACACCAGGACCACCAGGGATGCCCACCCATGGCCACCAGGGATGCCCACCCATGGCAGCAAGGATGATCACCAGGTAAGCCCACTAGAGCCCACCAGTGATCCCTGCCAGTGCCTCCTGATCAGTGCTGCCAAACAGTACCATCTATTAGGGCCACCTATCATTGCCCACCAGTGCCACCTATGAGTGCCCATCAGTGCCACCTATGAGTGCCCATCAGTGCCACCTATCAGTGCCTGTCAGTTCTACTTATCAGTGCTGCATATAAGTGCCTCATCATCAGGGCCACTCAGTACTATCTCATAAGTGCTCGTCAGTGCAGCCTCATCAGTGCCCACCAGTGAAGGAGAAAACATACCTATTTACAAAGTTTTGTAACAGAAACAATTAACTTTTTTTTTTCAAAATTTTTGGTCTTTTTTTGTAACGCAAAAAATAAAAAACCCAGATGTGATCAAATACCACCAAAAGAAAGCTCTATTTGCGGGGGAAAAAATTATATAAATTTTGTTTCGGTTCAGTGTTGCATGACCACGCAATTGTCATTCAAAATGCGACAGGGCTGAAAGCCAAAAATTGGTCTGGGCAGGAAGGAGGGAAAGTGCCCAGCATTGAAGTGGTTAAATGACAACCTAAAATGACCAGACTGATGCATGTACAAATGGCAGTCAGCAAAAGGACTATACCAGTTTTGGGGTACTTGGGCAGGATATGCAATATGCTGAGATCAGGTTTGGTCACTTGATGCATTGTGATCTAAGTGTAATAATGTAAATGTTTTTTTATTTTATTATATTGTTCCAGCAGGGACAAATGTGGACGTCATCACCCAGACCCAGGTAACCACCGAGTATGCGGCTTCCAGTGCTCGGACTGTTGGCCTTAAAAACCGATCAGGAGTTTCAAAACTGGAAAGGCTGAATATTGTTCAAACGACGGAGTGCAGTACTGAGTCGGCTGTGACTACAGCAGAACTATCCAGCGAAATCTCTGCTTCTTCTGCTTATGGTAAATAGGTTTTATAATCTTTTCAAGCATGTCCTTCTCCGAGTTCAAGCCAAAAAAAGTCTATTATTAGCTTATTAGTCAGCACTGCATAGGTGTGAATGAAGCATATTATAACTTGAATTCCATTTTTTTAAACAGTGAGTGCCAGCAGTCAGAATACTCTTAAGTCTATCATGAAAAGAAAGGATGAGAAGAGCAAATCTTCAAATACCAAGAAAAATCTTCAGTTTGTTGGCATTAATGGCGGGTAAGCCTCTATAATAAAAACACCTACAACCTGTCTCTGCTTGTCACTTGCTTGGCCAGTTTAGAGGATGTTCTGTAGAGCCAAGGGATATGCAAAGCTGTGCAAAAATAGGCTACACGCTCATGTTTATTGGAAAACAATACCTTTTAAGCTCGTAAGATCACATAACTAAGACACCTGTCCTTACAGGGACTCTTAATCTCCAGGAAAATTCATTAGTTACTGCAGTAAGTACAGGATATAAATAAATACTTGATGTGATGTGTCTGCCTCTTCCTGCAGTATGTGCTGACCAGCAATGCAGGAGTTCTAATTTTATTACCAAGTGTGTAATACTTTAAACAACAGAACACTGCTGGCATATTTATAATCCTTGCAATTTGAAAGTGTTAGTGGAGAAATGTATCTATTTTGCTGCACTAGATATTGCAAAACAGGAGCACAGAGACAGATTGAAATTATCTTTTTATATAACCATACCCCCCCCCCCCCCACTTAAAAGTAGTACTGCAGCAGTAAAAATCATGTGCCTAACCTTCCTAATTGTGTGCGGTGTGTTAGGGCCCATTCACACCTGAGCATTTTCAGCTCGTAAAACGCTCATCTCAAAAGTTCCAAAACGCCCAACAAGCAAAATCCTATTCATTTAAATGGCCCCTGTTCACATCTGAGCGTTCTGTCGCCTGAAGCTCTTTTTAGGCGGATTTGGTTGTTTTTCTGCTTTTTACATTGGTGACCTTTTGACCTGTACAAAATCGCGGTAAAATCGCACGACTTTCCACCTGTAAACGATACGCTCAAGTGTGAATGCAGCCTTAAATGAAAATATGTCCATATCTGTTTCAGATTTTTTCACTGCAGTTACACTTTTTTCCCCCCGGATTGCAGTAATTGTAGTCACAAACATACAAAAACTGTTGCTGATCTTTTACTAGTAAAGAGGCAGTATGATCTGTATTAGTAATTTGATGTGGGCAGCACAGTGGCTAAGTGGTTAACACTTCTGCCTAGCAGCACTAGGGTCATCGGTATGAATCCAAACCCGGCACTACCTGCCTGGAGTTCGCATGTTCTCCCTGTGCCTGCGTGGTTTCCTCCCACACTCCAAAGACATGCTGGTAGGTTTAATTAGATCCTGTCTAAATTGGCCATAGTATGTGTATGTATGAATGTGAGATAGGGACCTTTGAGTGTAAGCTGAGGGCAGGGACCGATGTGAATACATATTAAAATATGTAAAGGGTGTCATAAATTGACAGCGCTATTTAAGTACCTGTAATAATAATAATAGCAAGAACATGTCATACAAAGCCATTCACAAAAAACAGATGGCTATACAAAGGAAGCTGAACTCCCTGATAAGAAAATATTGTCTATATGCAATAGGCGTATGTATTCTTAACTAGAATTGTGATGTGCTTTGTGTAGTTCTTCCAGATCTGTGCAGTAATCCCATGTGATTGTTAGTGAAAAATTTCTCCCTTGCATTGCTGGTCAGTGGAGGATCAATTCACCACTGCTTTCTTTCCAAGAAACCCCTAACGACCTTAGGAGAAAACCTAGAGTTCCACGAAACCCTGCTTGAGAGAAGCTGATTTAGATGGTAATCATTCTTCTGATAGACCATTCCATCTCACGGTACTGGTGTGCTAGTGCAGGGGTCTTCAAACTTTCTAAACAAAGGGTCAGTTTACTGACCTTCAGACTTTAGAGGGGTCAAATTGTGGCCAGTCTGAGTAGAAAATGCCCCGAATTCAATGGGAGTAAACCGTGTCCCATCATTGATATCAGTGGGCAGGAATAGTGCCCCAACATTGGTATTGGTGGAAGGAATAGTGCCCCATCATTGGTATTGGTGGGAAGAATAGTGCTCCATCATCGGTATTGGAGGGAGGAATAGTGACCCATTTTTGGGTTTCAGGGGTAGGAGTAATAGTGTCCTGTTGTTGGTGTCAGTGGAAGGACTAAATGCCCCATCATTGGTGTCAGTGGGAGAAATGGTACCCTGCGATTGGCATCAGTGGGAGGAATATTGCCCCATTGTTTAATTTTCAGGAATTATGCCCCACTGTTGGTGTCAGTGAAAGGAATAGTGCCCCAAGAGCCTGTGAAAGGAATAGTGCCCCAAGAGCCTGATTAAAGGCAAGCAAAGGGCCACAGTTTGGAGACCACTGAGCTAGAGTACTGGACCACTAGATTGAATATGCTGTTCCATAGGCACCCCCTATTCTGCATCCTCAAACATTGACGACCATGATCCCCAGTAGTGCAGGGACAGTGCTATTTTTCTTTATGTGGTCATTTTAGAGTTAATGTACACTTTTAAGTTAGTCAAATGTGTGATGTAAACCTAAACTGACAGTTTGTCTTATTTCAGGTATGAAACTACATCCAGTGATGAATCGAGTTCAGATGAAAGTTCCTCCACCGAATCAGATGATGAATGTGAAGGGGAGGAAAGTTTTAATGAGGAGTCTGAAGTGATACATAAAGAAGTGGGAAGTGGGGATGTAGGTGTCTCTGAACCACTAAGTAATGTTGAGAAAGATGAGAAAGAAACCGAGAAAGTGGAGCTTAGAGAAAGGTGCGTTGCTTTCCTGAATTACTGCTAAGTAGAGAGGCCTGTAGCAATTTAACTTATCTTTATTTTAGATTTGCAGAGCACTTGAGCAATAAAGCTTGGAGCACTGGCAGTAGATAAACATATCTGCTACTTAACTTTTTGTGCAATAAGGTCACCAAAACTCAGGCTGACTAGACGCGTGTCAAACCAGGGGAGTTGCTAGGATTGCAAAAGACCTGATCCTTGGGCACTTCAAGAAGAGTAATATAGCACACAGTGGGTATGGCCAATTGTGCTAACGGTGGGAAGGGCCTAAGTGGGCACAATTAAAGTGTAACTAAAGGCAAAACTTTTTTTTTCTTTTAGTTTTGGATAGATTGGAGATAGATTAGAACACCTGTCAGTTTTTATTGCGGTCTTTGTTCCCGCTAAGGAGATTCACTCTCTGTTTGTCTTGCTTACCATTGTCATTGAAAGTAGAAGAAAATCCTAGATTTTGTGTTGTCCCCAGAAAAGTAACAGGGGAAACTCTTCCAATGGGGACACTAGTTCTGGTGAACTGAGGGTCCCCAAGGAATTCCCTTAATTTACAGGGATTTCCTCTTGCTTCCTGTTTTTGGCTATGGGACAGGAAGTAAAGGGAAATCTTGGCAATCGGACACAGATGGCAAAAAAAAAAAATCTTGACGGGTTATAACCCTCCCTTGCGCTATCAAAAATTTGCCTATAGTTCTACTTTAAGTAAAACCTGAGCTTCCTTGTATAGTACCTATTAAATATGCTTTAATGCTGTGCCACAAGCGAAAATCTCACAAAAACGTATAAACCCCGTGCAATAATTTCAAATAAAAAAGTGAAACCGTTCCATTGCATATACTTTTGTGCTCACTGAAATACACAGAGCGCTAAAACTTTGTCTGAGCCATTAAAATAGTCTATAATTGCAGCGCCAGATCAAAAAAAAGAGTAGTTGTGGGTGCCCAGCAGTAGTGACGCCCATGATGTCAAATATGACCATCTGTTATGCACTTCCTGTAGCTCAGTTGGAGGCAGTAAAAGAGGTTAGATATTAATGGTGTATTTAAACAGAAAATATAGGCAGCCTTGTATAAGGATAACGTTTTACAAAAAGGATGTTTGCCTCTTAACAGTTCCATTGAGATAGAATTTACCAGCCAGTCCCCAATTATTCACTCTTGAACTTTGTGCCGTGATGGGAAAAAAAAAACAATTGTGCTAGCACCCCGGGGATACTTTTCACAAAGTGGATGTTCACATCTACTTAATGAGGAACTGCATTCTGAAGCTTCCCTCCAACCACTTTGCATATTATGTTATATATATACTGTGATTCTGTACTTGCCAAATATGTTGCAGAAATCTCCCTCCACTAAGTCTGACTGCAACCATTTTAACTGTGGGCAGCTGAATCTGCTGCCTGTTCACTTTCTGGATTTACACAGACACACAGAGGCACACCTCCAGCTCTGCAGCTTTCATTGGCACTCTTATGACTCACCCCCTCCCTTCCTGACAAACTCTCACAAGAGTGAGAGAGCGAGCTATGTATGATGTCATAAGCCTAGGCTAATGACCAGACAAGAAACAGGAAGTGGGCTGTATGAGGTATTAACTGGAAAAAAAAGTTTTATTATCCAAAGTTCAAACAAGGGCAGACAATTTAATACAGGGGTGGCGAACACGCGGCTCTCGAGCCGCATGCGGCTCCCGGCCATAATGAATGCGGCTCTTTGCCTCTTATTATATTTTGTATATACTGTGACTCTTTGCCAAGTTTCATGTTTCTCTCAGGGCGATCTCAGGCAGCTTGCATTGACTTCTATGATAGAAGTCTCCTCGCAAGCTGCCTTGAGATCGACTCGAGCCCGGCTTTGCACCGCATCGCGCTGATTCGGGCCGCTTCGCGCCGCGCCGCTTCTGTGTGAGTGTTTGTCTGTTTTGGCAGGTCACTGCATGGTGTGGCTCTCTGACTCTCACAGTTTAAAATTTTGGCTCTTTGTGTCTAACTTGTTCGCCACCCCTGATTTAATAGATGGAAAGTTGAAAAAATTACTGAAGGTCCGCTTTAAAGAAACCTTTTCTAGTATCCTGTTTCTATTGTTAACATGTTCTGTTGGTATTATCAATTAGCTTTGTGTGTGGATTACTTAATGTTTTTATTATATCTACTATTTTGTTTGTAGCAAACATCCACATACTAAGTACCTTAATTAAAACAATTCCCTTTCCTTGCTCAGTGTGTAGAAAGTAGTGAAATATTGGCTCATGATGACTTTTTATATACATACAGGTATGAGTTAAGTGAAAAGATGTTATCTGCATGCAATGTGCTGAAGGAGGCTGTTGATGACCCACGAGCTTTAGCAAATAAGGATGTGGTAAGTACATAATCTCTAGAAGCGCTTCTGCTTCAGTGGATTGACCCATTCTATTTCAGAAGACTAATGTATTCATTGCACTGAAATGTTGAAAAGAATGAACAATTATTACACTGGATTTTAGAAACTTTTCTTTCGAGAACTTTAAAAATTCATTTTTTTTACTTTCATTTTTTAAAAACTAGATATCTGGCTGCAGCCACCCCACATATCTACTGCCTACCCCAGAATTTGTACTTGATAACTAGCCTAATGTTCCATTTAATTGAGAACTTCACTTAAGGCTTTTTAGTGGACTTTGCTAGGGGTGATGTGCATTAAATACCATTAACCTTCATTTTTTTTTCTTTGCTGTAATGCCCAGAGTGCACCATGCTTAACATAGAATTTTTGTCTAAACATTGCTCTGCTTTTGATGAGCACTTGTCCGTTCTTTCCATCTAAGATGTTCAAGTGGTGTTCTCCATTAGTACTGCATTTTACATAGTGTGCAGCTCAATGAAAACTGCATACACATTGTTCTAATTTATAGGAGTTTCACACTGTGGGTTGTTCCATAAACACCAAGAATAATATACAGGATTATTATTATATTATTATACAGGATTAATGTAGCGCCAACAGTTTGCGTAGTGCTTTACAATATAAAGGGAGACCATACAGCAACAGTACAATTCAATACAAGAGGGTTAACGAGGACCCTGCTCCTGGGAGCTTACAATCGAATAGTGCCTGGTGGAACAAAAGGCAATAACCTTAGATTGTAAGCTCTGTGAGGGCAGGGGCTGATGTGGATGCAATATATATATATATATATATATATATATATATACCGTATATACTCGAGTATAAGCCAAGGTTTTCAGCACATTTTTTGTGCTGAAAAAGGCCCCCCTCGGCTTATACTTGAGTCAGTGTCTGTGGGTGGTCTGAAGAGATGAGTAGATTCACATTGCACAGAGCACACTGCTTCTAAGAGCCTCTCTGTGCATTAAATTGTGAGCTAATTACATTGGAATGCAGAGAGAGCTGTCAGATTTTCTACTTGATGTCGGGAGGTGGGCGGGACCAGCGGCTGTTCAGTCCCGCCCACCTCCGATCTCAGTGAAGATCTGACAACTCTCTCTCTGCATTCCAGTGTAATTAGCTCACAATTTCATGCACAGAGCAGCTCTTCGAAGCAGCGCGCACTGTGCATTGTGAATCTACGTTACTCATCTCTTCTGCCAATGCCAGCCAGTACCATCCAGGGCAGGTGGTAATGGCTAAAATACCTCTGTTCTGGCTACAATCCCTGTGTAATGGCTGAGTCCCTGTGTTCTGGCTACAATCCCTGTGTTCTGGCTACAATCCCTGTGTTCTGGCTACAATACCTGTGTAATGGTTGAGTCCCTGTGTTCTGGCTACAATACCTGTGTTCTGGCTACAATACCCGTGTAATGGCTCCCTGTCCCTGTGTTCTGGCTGCTGCATTTCCCACCCTAGGCTTATTCTCGGGTCAATAACTTTTCCCAGTTTTTTTTACCACAAAAATTAGGTGCCTCGGTTTATATTCGGGTCGGCTTATACTCGAGTATATACGGTATATGTAAAGCGTTGCGTAAATTGATGGTGCTATAGAAGTACCTGAAATAAATAACTGTGAGGGATGAACTGATGGTAGAAATAAAAGATTTGGTTATTAGCTGAAGGCAGGATAGGCTTCCCTGAAGAGATGGGTTTTCGGGGATCGGCTAAAAGTGGACAGAGTAGAAGATAACCTGACAGAATTGGGTAGTGAGTTCCAGAGGATGGGAGAGGCTCTGGAGAAGTCCTGGAGGCAAGCATGGGAGAAGGAGACAAGGGAGCTAGAGAGCAAAAGGTCTTGGGAGGAGTGGAGAGGACAGTTTGGGTGATATTTGGAGACAAGATTGGTGATGTAGCTCGGGGCAATGTTGTAAATTGCTTTGTATGTTATTGTTAGTGTTTTGAATCTTAATTGTTGAGCAATGTGAAACCAGTGTAGGGATTAGCAGAGAGGGGTGGCGAACACTGAACGGTTGTTCAGGTCGAGGAGTCTGGTAGCAGCATTCATGATAGACTGAAGAGGAGGTAAACCAATGAGGATGGAGTTACAATAGTCAAGGTGAGAGATAACAAGGGAATAAGTTGTTTAGTGGTTGCAATGGTTAAAAAGGGGTGTTGGACAGTGCTTGGATTTGGGGCTGAAAGGACAGGTTAGAGTTCACAATTACACCTTAGCAGCCTGGCACGAGGGGGAGGGACTGATGGTTGTATTATTGATCTTGATGGAGAAGTCAGGGGAGGGAGCATGGGCAGGAGGGAATATTATGAGCACAATACTTTCTATGTTTAACCTAGCATGGCAATCTCATGGACCATAATTTTATAGTAATGACCACTCGTTCAAAATTTGATTATTACTTTCCTAATAGAAACCACTGGTTTATTTAAAACAATATTACCTTTAACACCGTATTTTAACTAATGCTTTATATTCACAGAGGCTGTGTTTGAACACTATACAAAATGAATGGTTCAGGGTATCAAGTCAGAAATCTGCCGTTCCTGCCATGGTGGAAGATTATATTGCTGCATTTACTGAACTTTCATCTTCTGCCCTGCGCTATATTATCAACATGGCTGATGGCAATGGAAACACAGCACTTCACTACAGCGTCTCCCATTCCAACTTTGAGATTGTTAAGCTACTGCTGGATGCTGGTTAGTGCTTGAAGATCAAATGGTCATGTGAGAAGCTTTGTACTTGAAATTCATCGTTTAACAGTGAACACTCTGAATGCTTCTTATTTCTGCATGGAGGGGCACTACGTAGGAATAATTTATGTTTTTTTTTATTACTTGGTTATATACTTCAAACTAAAGAAGCCCTATATTGTACACTGCTCATAAAAAAATAAAGGAACACTTTGAAAACACATCAAATCTCAGTAGGGAAAAATATGCTGGATATCTATACTGATATGGATTGAATGATGTGTTAGGAACAAAAGGATGCCACATTGTTTGATAGAAATGAAAATTATCAACCTATAGAGGCCTTAATTGAAAGATACCCTGAAAATACTCATATTTTCTGACTGTTTTTCACTAGTTTTGCATTTGGCTAGGGTCAGTGTCAATTCTGGTAGAATGAGGCGATACCTGGACTGTATAGAGGTTGCACAGGCAGTCCAACTCCTCCAGGATGGCACATCAATACGTGGCATTGCCATAAGGTATGCTGTGTCCCCCAGCACAGTCTCAAGAGCATGGAGGAGATTCCAGGAGACAAGCAGTTACTCTAGGAGAGCTGGACAGGGCCATAGAAGGTCCTTAACCCATCAGCAGGACCAGTATCTGCTCCTTTGTTCAAGGAGGAACAGGATGAGCACTGCCAGAGCCCTACAAAATGACCTCCAGCAGGCCACTAGTGTGAATATCTTTGACCAAACAACCAGAAACAGTCTTTGTGAGGGTGGCCTGAGTGCCCAACATCCTCTAGTCGGCCCTGTGCTCACTGCCCGGCACCATGGAGCTTGAATGGAATTTGCCATTGTACACCAGAATTGGCAGGCCCGTCAAAGGCGCCCTGTGCTTTTCACAGATGAGAGCAGGTTCACCCTGAGCACATGTGACAGACTTGAAAGGGAAGCCGTGGAGAATGTTATGCTGCCTGTAACATGGCTCAGCATGACCCGTTTGGTGGTGGGTCAGTGATGGTCTGGGTAGCCATATCCATGGAGGGTCGCACAGACCGCTACAGGCTAGACAATGGCGCCCTGACTGCCATTAGGTATCGGGATAAATTCCTTGGACCCATTGTCAGACACGCTGGTGCAGTGGTTCCTGGGTTCCTCCTGGTGCATGACAATGCCCAGCCTCATGTGGCAAGAGCATACAGCCAGTACCTGGAGGATGAAGGAATTGATACCACTGAATGGTTCCCACGCTCACCAGACCTAAATCCAATAGGACACCTCTGGGACATTATGTTTTGGTCCATCCGACACTGCCAGGTTGCACCTCAGTCTGTTCAGGAGCTCAGTTATGCCCTGGTTCAGATCTGGGAGGAAATACCCCAGGACACCATCCGTCATTTCATTAGGAGTATGCCCCGACATTGTCAGGCATGCATACAAGCACGTGGGGGCCATAAAAACTACAGAGTACCATTTTGAGCTGCTGCAATGAAATCTCAGCAAAATGGACTAGCCTGCTGCATCATTTTTTAACTTTGATTTTCGTGGTTGATAATTTTCATTTCCATCAAACGATGTGGCATCCTTACACATTACCCAGTCCATATCAATATAGATGGATATCCAGCATGATATTTTTCCCAATTGAGATCTGATGTGTTTTCAAAGTGTTCCTTTAATATTTTTTCAGCAGTGTATAATGCAGATATAGAATGTTGGTCCACTGCCTACATTGGTATAGTGGCCTACATATAATGGGGCTCACTGAGGCACCACTCTGTTGGCATGCTAAATTGAACTTTTTGGACCCATGCGCATAATGTAGTGTTTGATTTGTGACACAAATCAAATAATACCTGCAGTGCCTGAATGCTTTTCAGTTCAGTGGCTCATTCAAGAAGGAAAGCCCTAGTATAATGACTGATGTGGAACTAAATAATAAACCATAATAGAGGTTAGGAGATAAAGGATAAGCTTCAATATCTTAGCACCATCTCCCTATATTTTTGTATAAATATTCAAAGGATAAAGGGTAATGGGATTTTAAAGGTGCCATACAACAACAGGTTTTTTATAAAAAATATATCATTTTATTTGGACAGAATAAAAAAAGCACAGAAACTGTATCAGATATTTAAAAACAATTCACCAGTACATCAAACAACAATTCAGGTGTATTCTCTACATGTTTCGCCATACAATTCAGCTTCTTCAGGAGCCTATTAACACCAATTTGCTTTTGTCTTTGACTGAAATGAATAAAGAGAATTGTCAAGAATGTAAGACATGTATCCAATCTCCTTACTATTGTGCTTGTTATATCTTGAGGAGGGAGGAACAACTTTACACAGTTAAATATTATACAGACGATATTCAGCACTGGTTGCCATGCCAAAACCAGATAAATAATAAACCAAGCCTCTCCACTGCAAGACTTATTTTTTTCAGTTTATTGGGTCCTCTGCTTGGTAGAATACAAGTCATGGAACTGGCACAGAACACTCTTGTGCAGGTAAAACCTAATACCCTTACCAAGGGGCCGTTAGATGGGACATGCTGTCAGAGGTTCACTTTAATAGCTGGATATATATATATCCTTTTACTCAAAAATATGCAAGTTGTATGGATCTACAAGTGTTTGGTCATTTACAGACACTCCATTCATGATCTAAAATAGAAGACGGATTAGCAGAAACTACATCTCCATACATGGCTTTCCCCATGGTCATTACTGGCAAGGAATCTTTGCAGACTGCAAGGCTTTGTTCTGTGTAGATAAAACTATAAAACCCACTAAGGTTGCCAAAGGAAACAACATACCCAGTTAGGGTGAATTAATAGGACTCTTAATAAAGTAATGAACACAGTGAAAACCGGAATTTTTTTTGTAAGCTGTTTAAATTCTAAAAATGTGATTGCAATAGCGATTTGAACTTAAGAATAGCAAGTTCGAACATATAATGGGCCAACTGTCCTGATGTTTTTATATTCCTGTTCTGCTTCTATTTCTAATGGTCTAATGCCATGACTGAATAGTCTCTTTCTTTGCAGATGTTTGTAATGTAGATCACCAAAACAAGGCTGGCTACACTCCCATCATGCTCGCAGCTTTGGCAGCTGTAGAAGCAGCCAAGGATATGCGCGTGGTAGAGGAACTTTTCAGCTGTGGAGACGTTAATGCCAAAGCCAGCCAGGTAGGATCCCTGTTTTCAGTTCTTATAATGACAGCCTAAAACTCCAGTGTCTATTCAAAAAAGAGGTAAATTCATGAACAGAATATTGTTAGACCAATCATTTTTTACATGATCGACCTATGATTTTAAATATTTTATATTTAACATAATAATGTGGAAGTGGCTTATATTGGCAACTGTGTTTTGCTTTACATTCCAGGATCCTCAGCAAACATGACATTTCACTTATTAATTTTAAGCAACCCTCACCCTCACAGGGAGGAATTGGCCCCCGCTGCTGTCAATCAAAGTCAGTGAGTCAATGAGGAGAGAGGGGGCAGTGCCGGGCCACAGCCCTGTGTCTGAATGGAGACAGGGAGCTGCGGCTCGGGTGCCCCCATAGCAAGCTGCTTGCTGTGGGGACACTCAATAGGAGGGAGGGGCTGGGAGAGGCGGATCGGGGCTGCTCTGTGCAAAACCACTGCACAGAGCAGGTAAGTATGACATGTTTGACAAAAAAAAAATAGGACTTTAGTGTTAAGCCTGGTACATACACATGGGCTGACTATCAGCCAGTATCAGCCAGTTCAACAGAGACTGGCCGATGTTCAGCCCCTGTGTACACCAACCTGTCCGACAGAAGCCGGCCTAAAGGCCAGCAACTGTTGAGTGGGCATGCTGAAAAACCAGCATCTGATCAGCGCTGGCAACTAATGGCTGTGAGTTCTGACCGGTGTGTTCTGCCAGTCCCCTTGTCAGAACGCAATAGCTCATCAGGGAGACTGCTGAACTAACACTGGATAGTTAGTACAGCTAGCTCCTCCATTTTTTTTTTCCTTCAGCCCCCTGGGTTGAACGAAAAGAAACTGTTGGTGTGTACTAGGCTATACGACCTTATAAAAAGCAGAATTACAAGGTTTCTTTTGTACCCAAGTCCCATTTGTGCTGGTAGATCTGACATATATATATTTTTTTTTTAGTGGGAGAGGAAATGTGGCACTTCTCTCACAGCACCTACATGGGCAGATCCTCTCTTGTTATTTTGAATGTCATCAAAATATGTGCATTTTGTCCAGCTCTTATATGTTGCCTTGGCAAATGATTTTTATTGCTGTTTTCTACATTATATTGAATGGCTACTTCTGTTTTGTTCACCTAAAAGAAATATGTTGCCTCACATATTAATCCTATTATGTACATTGCTCTGCGAGTAAGCCATTCACATCTGTTGCTGTGTTCTGTAATAAATTCTGGGCCTTTACTGACATAGATTCTCTTTTTTGTGTTTTCTATTTCCAGGCAGGTCAGACAGCTTTGATGCTTGCAGTGAGTCATGGCAGAATAGACATGGTCAAAGCTCTCCTAGTCTGTGGAGCAGATGTAAACATTCAGGATGATGAAGGCTCCACCGCACTGATGTGTGCAAGCGAACATGGACACGTAGAAATAGTAAAACTGCTGCTTGGCCAGCCTGGCTGCAATGCTGCCTTAGAAGACAATGTAAGTTAATTCTTTCCCCACAAAACAAGCTGACATTTATTGCCCTCAATTGAGGATCACTAACTATACAACCCAGAAGTCTATACAGCAGAGGAGCAAAAAGTGTTAAGCAACTTTTTAAGTAACTTAAAGCGGAACTACACTGCATCTGAGCACCACAATCTAAAAATGCTGTTCAATTCATTTTTAATATGCAAAACAAACTCACCCATCTATCCATGTCTCCATGCCTTATCTGAGAAATCACTTTAAAAAAATGTCCCTTAGTATTTTTAACCGTGGCTGGAATCCATCTGCCCTTAGCTCAAGCATGCAGGCAGGAGGGTGAGCTTAGCTGAAAAAACCCTTCTTCCCTCCTGAAGACTCCAGGGGTGTAGAACTCAATTTGCCTATAATCTGTGAATCACGGGTGGAATGCACAGTCTCCTGCAGACTTTTCCTCTGGCTTCATGTCTGTACCGAGGTGCAGACGTTCCCTTAACCACTTGGTTCCCAAGCCGGTTCTGACACCCTTCTCCTACATGGAAAATTCATAATGTTTTTGCTAGAAAATTACTTAGAATCCCAAAACGTAATATGTTTTTTTTAAATCCTAGAGAATAAAATGGTGAATGTTGCAATTTTTTATGTCACATGCTTTTTGCGCAGCGGTTTTTTAAACACGCATTTTTTATTTTTAAAAAAAAAAAACTCAAATTTCAGTGCACACAACCGGAAGGTTTTCCAGCTTTAGGACCAGAGCACTTTTTGCGATTCGGCACTGCGTCGCTTTAACTGACAATTGCGCGGTCGTGCGACATTGCACCCAAACAAAATTTGCGTCCTTTTTTTCCCACAAATAGAGCTTTCTTTTGGTGGTATTTGATTGCCTCCGCGTCATTTCTGATCGCCGCTATAACCAAAAGAGCGACCATTTTGCAAAAAAAAAAAAAAAATTTCTTACTTTTTGCTAAAATTCAAATCCAAAAAAAAAAATATAAAAAAAATTTTTTTTCCATCGGATTTATATTCCTCCTCATATATGTGATAAAAAAAATCACAATTGGCGTTTATTGATTGGTTTGCGCAAAAGTGGCCGTGTTTACGTATGATGAGATTTCATTTCTGGGGTTTTTACTTTTTTTTAAATTTTTTACTAGTAATGGCGGCGATCTGCGATTTTTAGCGGTACTGCGATTGCAGCGGACATTTTTGACACTTTTTTGGGACCAATGACATTTATTCAGCGATCAGAAAATGTAAATGTCCACTGATTACTGTATAAATGTCATTGGCAGTGAAGGGGTTAACCTGGGGGGGGGGGGGCTAGGGGTTAAGTGTGTTCCCTGGGTGTGTTCTTACTGTGGGGGGGTTGGGCTACCACGGCCATGAGAGATCTAACTGATCCAAGTGACAGGGATCAGTAGATCTCCCATGCCTGCACTGTCAGAATGGGGAACCACCGTGTTTACATCGGCGGTTCCCCGTTCTTTCCCTGTGGCCGCTCATCGTGGCTCGCCGGCGGACATGGGATCCGCCCGAGCCGCGGGCACACTCCTCAGGGGTGCGGTGGGCGCGCCCCCTAGTGGCTGTTCGCAGATCGCCGTCTTTTTACGGCGATTCGCGCTCAGCATCCCGACTGCCGCCGTGAAAACACGGCGCGCGGTCGGGAAGTGGTTAAAGAAACACAGGAGATCTGGTGCTAGAATTATTGCTCTTGCTCTGACGTTCGCCATGATAGCTCATGTGTAGTGCGATCAGAGTTTACATATTCATGTGGGACCTAGGTGTGCGTTCGCCTTTGTGCACAAGCATGGGGTTATGGGGAGCACTTTAAACATCTTCTCATTATTTATTTCATTTTTACACTGTCTTTATAAAAAAAAATTGATAACTTTTATTGCTGTCACAAGGAATGTAAACATCCCTTGTGACAACAATCAGCAGTGACCAGTCCTTCTTACTGAGACATCTGGGGTCTGTTAGACCCCAAATGTCCCCTGTGACCTTAACAGCATCAGATCTGACCAAGATAGGTCTGATACGATGCTTGTGCAAGCTAGCAATAGCTTGCAAACAAAACACTGTTACTGGAAATGACGTATACAGGTCACTTCCAGTTTCTAATACCATAGAGGTGATCAGAGACAATCAGGCCATTGAACACCTCTATGGTAAGCCGGTGCAACCGGCGGCTGAACACGCAGGTCTCCCAGTGGGACAGGAGAGCCCAAGAGAGCCGCGGAAGGCAGTGGGATGGGGACAACCCCTCCCGCCTGTAAAAGTAATTCAGCGGCTAACCAGCCAATAGGATGGCTTTTACATTTTAGGAAATCGCCGGCTGAAAAGAAAAATACCAGGATGATGCCTATAGCTTCAGGCATCATCCCGGTTTAACCCCTTCAACCAGGGGACATAAGGGTACGTCCTTTTGGGCAAAGAGCTGAAGGAAATGTCAGTGAAGTACAAGTGTGGTAATCGTGTTACATTTTAAATAAACAAACTTGTTGTTTCTGTATTCACAGATCTCTGTGAATGAATGACATGATTGTGCAAAATGTAAAAGGTGACAGAAGCCGTGAGGGGGAAGGACCCCACAATCCTGTAAGAAGGTGGGGAGTAGGGTGGTTTGAGGTGTAGACTTTGCTTTAAATTTACAAATTGTTTAAATAACATTTGGCTTTCACATGACTCAACTTTCAGTATCAGTAGTGAAGCTGGCCACACAATTTGATCACTTCGATGGCAAGGGTCCAACCTAACTGGATAAATATTGAACGGATTGTTTAGTTAGGCCCTCATACTAAAATTGTTATGTGTTCAAGCAACATGGTTGTTTTCTTTTATACTATTTCTACAAATGCATATTTGATTTCTTATTTTATTTTAGGATGGTAGCTCAGCTATGTCAATTGCCTTGGATGCCGGTCATAAGGATATAGCTGTCCTCCTTTATGCCCACGTTAATTTCTCTAAAACACCATCACCAGTAAGTATAATATTTTTTCTATTAAATATTTAAAAAGCCAGAACCTGCATGAAATGCATCATCCTTTCATTCTTCTCCACTTTATAGCATATTTCTTGATTAGTGTCTGCGTTTTTCAGTCATTATTGTGACTTATTCTTATTCGTTTGTCAGATGTTAATTATTTTTTTTTTCCTTCATTTTGTTCATAATAATAATAAAAGAAAAAGTCAAATGGATGCATTTGTATATCTCTTTAAGCCAAGTTAACCATTAGCTTCAAAAGCATATATTTCATGAGCGTTTTTCAAGCTTCATGAATGCCTGTCAAAATTGTGTGCATTGCAGTGCCCGTGGTTGTCCACATGGTTGCATTAGCGTTGCGTCACCTCAAAATTGACCCAACATGGGGAAGCTTTGCTGCTTCCCAAATGCTTCCATTTATGTCAATGTAAACGTGCTGCAAACGCCCCCTGTGGCATCTACAGCATGCTTAAGGTGCATGTAGAAAGCATTAGTAGGGGGCTTCTGGCAAGTCTTTTTTAACATGATGCAAACACCTCAAAAACGTGCCGTTAACATATCTTAACACATTAGGTGCATTAATGGGCTCTCAAATTTCTTTGCACATCTAAATGAGGCCTAATAGATGAGTGTTCCCTAGTTTCCTTTACTATACTTTTTGTCCTCTAAATACATCTGTACCCCAGAAACCAAAAGCACTTGTTGATGGATAAAGACTGCTAGCAGCATTATCCTGAGCTTCAAAACCAATAAATGCAGGCCCTGCCCGACCAACAGAGAACACTACGAACATAGAACAATTCTCAGCACAATGGGGTGGGGGGGGGGGGGGACTCTAAGGGCAAGCACAGACAGTACGATTTTTGCTTTCAATAATTTAGCAGTCTTTTGAATGTTAAGGAGAACAACTATGTAACTATTATTATTATGCAGGTTTTTTACAGCGCCAACAGTATGCAGGTTATCACTTTTTGTCAGCTTATTGCTATATAATGTCATGAATGAGTGTTCCCTTGATGAGGAAGTAAACTTTTTTTTTTTTTTTTTTTGCCTGCAAAGTAAAGGCATAATGTGCTAGTATGCATTGCATATTAGCACATTATGTGACACCTGCAAACGAATCCCGCTTCGTCCCTGCTGCAGGCCGCATCCATCTTCCTTCCGGGGCAGTGGACTCCAGCTATGTGACTGGCCAGAGGCGGTCACAGCACACAGTTCTGAAGAAAACTGCATGGGCGGCCGTTCCTTCAGAGCGCATGCGCCGATTACATCATCGACACAGTATACAGTAAATATCTCCTAAACGGCGCACATTTAGGAAATATTTACAGTACCTATAGGTAAGCCTTATTATAGTCTTACCTGTAGGTACAAAGTATGCAGGAAGGTTTACTTCTTCCTTAACAGTTAAAGTAACAAGTTCACTTTAAAGCTCAATTCCAGCCATTTTTTTTATATATATATATTTTTTTGGGTAACAGTTGGAATCCTTGTGACGTTTATATTGCTGTTTCTGTCCTCATAGGGAAAATGTCCCCTTATTCAATTTTCTGGTAACACCAGGAGGTGTCACCTGTGTTAAGGTGTCACCAGGACAAGAAGACTGAGACTAATTGGAGCTTGACAAAGTTCTAACTCCTATCCAGTCTACTAAATAAATGTGCATTTTTTGATGTCTCTTCTCCTCCATTGAGGGTAAATCTTTTCAAAAGGGGACACAAATAGCAAGTAAATAATCTGACAAAGGCTCTAACTCCTCCCTGTACAACAAAAACATTTTAACTATAGTTGGGTTTTAAGCCGCTCCAGCAACAGTTTATACTTGCCTTCTATTTCCTTGCTTATGTTGGTGGGAGCAAGGAAAGCCCTGTGTAAGGTCCAAGTCACAAACTTTGCACAGAGTTTAAGGTTCTCTGCCCACCATCATGTGACACACTGGGTGCTTTGGCAACCAATCCCCAAGTAACAACTTCTAAAGTTGTGAGTCACATGTTCCCCTTTCTTAGAAGTACCGGGTGTTCCGCATCATTTCTGGTTGCTGAATGGAGTAGTGAGACTGAAAGGAGTGTGTACTCCTAGTGAAGCCTCCATTACAGTCAACCTGTTGCTTTGCTCTGCATGGATACAAAATCTTGCAGTTGCCTGAGTCAGAAAGATAAGTCATGGCAGGTCTGGGGGTGAGGAGAGGCTGGCAATGCACAGCAGACCCATCTGACCATTTATGTGCATCTATAGGCTGGAAACCATATCAATGGTGGCTCCGCTACAAGAAAACTTGGAGAATAAACCTTTGTTGAATTTTAATCACAAGTATGTTTTAAGTGTTTGTTTTTTTTCTTTAGTTCTATTTAAATTTTTTTTTTTTTTTTTTTTTTACAGGGTACCCCCAGACTAGGCAAGAAACTTCCACCCAGTCCAACACAAAGAGGACCATTTGACAATTAATATTTGTTTGCCATCCCTGACCTGCTGCTACCTGTACCTGTGTCTAACTGACAGATGCTGAATGTACCTGTTTTTGTGCCTGAATGCACCAGCAGACTGAAGCAATATCTATGTAGATATCACGGGAAGTCTGATTACTGGAACAAAGCTGTATGTTGAAAACAGGCTCTGTCCTGCCATTGGACACCCGTGGAATTATGAAACAAGGATTTTATTCGAGAAAGATACTGGACTACATACAAAATCCAAGGACTAGCACTTGCTAAGTCAAGTCATAAAGATGCTATGAACTGTTCCCACTTTTTCCAGTGTTAGAAAGTGCCATAGTGCCTCTGTTATTGTTACTGGTTTAATATTTATACGTGGTGCATTAATTTGCTCCTCAGTCTTCATTCCGTACTGATGAATGGTTTTAAAACAACGTACCCACATCCAGCTGGACTGCTGGTATCTTGGTTTTAGCTGTACTGTGTAGGAGAGCCCTCAGTAGATCTGAATGGACTAAGAAACGTTGTCCTCTGGGCTGCATGTATTATGTAACTTTTTTATTAAAGGAAAAAAATGTATCTACAAATGTTGAGAAATCCAGTATTTGCTGCATATTTTTTAATCTGTAAAAAAAAAGAAAAATGTACATGCCTTAAGCGTATTTGCTGAATATATGAATATATATTTTTAAATATGTCTAGTTCTATGTGTTAATATCTTTATGTTCATGAAAATCAAACTTTAGGTTACTTTCCATGTATGTCTCTCAGTGGAAATATAAGCTGTTCACCTTTCTTATTTATATAATAATAGCTTGTCTTATCTCTTTTTGATTTCTGTGTTTAAGTGTTTGAAGTGCCTTAAACTCTTGCCATATTTTCTCAATAAACTTTCACCAGGCGGTTTTTATTCATACTACATGTCTTAGTCGGTGAATGTTGATGTCTTAGGATGTAGTACTTGGTATGAGTATAGTGTAGCTTTGTAAAAGATTATTCTATTAATGTAAAGGCGTTGTCCTTGCCATCCAATTGGATTTGAGTAATCATTTTCAGAAGTATAGAAGAAAACTGATTGTTGTAATCTAATGGTTGCTGTAGCTACCCTATTTTTTTAAAAGACATATGAGGGTTTTCACAATAATATACAACATAACAAAAGAAAGGGAAAAAAAAAGAAGCAACAACAAACCTCAGAGGTCTCACAAGAGAAGAAATTGGTACACACAAATCCAAACAATTGACTCCAGTAATAGGACAGTACACTCCAGTACAAAAAAACAAGCAAAAAACTTAAATTTTACATACAGAATAATAAACTATTTTTTATCACGGACCCAGATCAAGAGAGGCTAAGGTGTGAGGACTGGAGATCCACCTACCCCATAATTTATCAAACCATTTAGGCTTTTTTCAAAGTTCAAAAGTAAGCATTTATAAAGGAAAGGAGTCCTTAAAGTATAATTAAAGAAGGCAAAACTTTTTTTCTCCTACGTTCACTGACAGACGCAGCTCTTCATGACTTTTTGGGTTTTATGTTCGTCCTACCAGGAGTTAACTAGGCAGGGAAAAGAAATCAGCTGGCCCCTCCCCTGGGGGCCGTCCTCTTTTCCTACATTAAAACCCCCCTCCCAGAGGAGCTCTCCAGTTTCAATGCCTAGTTCGCAAGGAGTTGACCTGGCTTCCCTATAGGGAACTGCGGTCCTATTGTGACCATTTTCTTTTTTTTTGATTTTCTTTTTTCTGCAATCAAGATGATCTGCTATCAAGAAGCCGGTCGGGGCATCGAGAGTCTTAGTGCTCTGTACTTTCCCCGACCTGGCCAACATGATGCGAAGCCGGCCCCAACACAGGGACCCGCCGCATCTTACCCGTTCCGTGCAGGTGGCCCGGGGCGAGATCCCCCATATTGGTCCCCTTCCCGATTCGTTCGGCAGGGTGACTCTGGGCCTGCAGCGACCCCCCCCCCCCGCCGAGGGTGGAAAGTCTGCATCCGGGTGGCTACAGTGGCGTCGGACTGGTAAGTGAGCGCCCTGCCTTCCTCTCCACATGGGGAGTGAAGAGGGCCCGACGTCCAAAAATGCAGTTTTTTCACTGCTCCTGTAGCTGTCCAGGGTAGCCACCGGGTGGGAATCAGCCTCTCATCTTGCCCCCTG
>BLSH010194870.1:759091-776989 GCA_018402905.1 Glandirana rugosa
AACTAGGGGAGACGCAGTAAAGACTAGCGGCGATATTTGTTTTCTTCTCGCTGTTAAAACACAAAAAAAATTTTTTTTTATATTTTTTTTTTGGATTTGTATTTTAGCAAAAAGTAAGAAATTTGTTTTTTTTTGCAAAATTGTCGCTCTTCTTTTGTTTATAGCGGCGATCAGAAATGACGCAGAGGGGATCAAATACCACCAAAAGAAAGCTCTGTTTGTGGGAAAAAAAGGACGCAAATTTCGTTTGGGTACAACGTCGCACGACCGCGCAATTGTCAGTTAAAGCGACGCAGTGCCGAATCGCAAAAAGGGCTCCGGTCCTAAAGCTGGAAATCCTTCCGGTCCTTAAGTGGTTAAATTTGCAAAGATTTCAAGCAAACTTCTTTCATGTTGTCATTATGGGGTATTGTTTGTAGAATTTCGAGGAAAATAATTTAAATGAATCCATTTTGGAACAAGGCTGTAACATAACAAAATGTGGAAAAAGTGAAGCGATGTGTATACTTTCCGGATGCACTGTACAGTTACAAATCCATGCCTAAACCATTGACCCTTTAAGGGTCAGTCTCCTTAGAAGTGCTAGTTTAGTAAGATGCCTTTCACACTGAGGCGGGTTTTAGCGCTAGAAATTGTCTCTGAAAAGCGCCTCCCATTGATTTCAATGTGTGGTTTCACACTGGGGAGGTGCGCTTGCGAGGCAGTCAAAAAAGTCCTGCAACCAGCATCTTTGGGGTGGGTTTGAAATGCTACAAATAGCGTTTCAAAAAAGCCCCTGCCCAGCGCTTCCAAAGCGCCTAAAAAGCACTTGGGTAAAGCCGCAAAACAGGTAATTTTTGGGTTTTTTTTAAGGTCACTTCACGTGACCTTAAAAATAACGGCCCGCTGGCGCCCAAAAACCGGCGCAAAAGCATGGCAAAAACGGCCGCCGCTTTAGCGCTGTTTTAGGGGCGCTGCAGTGTGAAAGGGTTCTTATAGGTAGTGGGTAAAGTCCTTCCTGGTATATGCCTTGTATACTGCTACAGTGAAACTCCAGGCTGTTCATGTCCAGACCCTGGAATGGTTGACATCCCAGCAATGTATGCTGCATTCTCCATAATATAAAATGATAAAAAAAAAAATGGGGAGAGTGGGACCCCTAATAATGGCTATGGTAGACCTCCATAGGCTCCTAGAACTATAGGAAATGGTCAGGCGATTTAAAGTGACACTAAATATATTTGTTCTCCAAACATAATCCATACACATCCACTACTTAATGGACCAGTAATCTGTTTCTCATTAAATTGTTTCTTACGGTAATTTTCTACCTCCTTGTAATGTCCTTTGTGAGCTCCTAAACCTCTTTTTTTTTTCCCCCTCACTTCTATTTGTTTGGAATGAGATAATGGAGAATAAATGTAGCCTCTAACAGGAAATTGGATCACAGCAGCAAAAAAAAGTAATTTAATGATTTGAAGAAGACTGAGAGCTATAGAAGGTACTTATTTTGAGTTAAGAGTACATATTTGACTAGAATTCTTCTATTTTAACCCAGAGTTTAGTGTAAGTGCCCATTCACACAGGGGCGACTTGCACTCTGACTTGAGTCGCCTCAGGTTGCCCCAAGTCGCTTGACAAGTAAAATCCCATTGAAATGAATGGGAGCCGTTTTAATGTACATTACTGAAGTCGCTCCGACCTCAAAAAAGGTTCCTGTACTACTTGGAGGCGACTTCTATCTGACTTGTGCCCATAGAATTCAAAGGAAGTCGCCTCCAAGTCGGATCCCCATCTAAATGCAAGCAACTTTGTAGCGAAAAGAATAGAATTTATTTGGGGCAACCCCCTCCCTCCCTTCTCTGATTGGCCACAGGCTAAGTCGCGCTGAAGTGGCCCTGAAAGGCGCTAGAAATCGCCTAGCCAAGTCGTGCTGAAGTCGGGTCGCCCCTGTGTGAATGCAGCCTTACATTAACTCACCAGCATCTACTAAAAATGGAAATAAAATATTGTTTTGGATGGATTAAGACTTTAAAACTGGACCATTTCTCACATACATGTAACAATCTTTTTTGCTACAAAATGACTTAAAACCACCAAACATTATCTGTTTTTCTAATCAGATGCCCTGGAGAATAAAATGGCTGTTGCAATTTTTTATGTTGCATATTTGTATAACAATTTATTAAATGCAAATTTGCAGGAAAAAATACACTTTATTGAATTTTAGTGCACACAAACACAAGATAATACCCAATTTTTTGGTAAAATATAAAAGACGATGTTACACTGAGTAAATAGATACTTTACATGTCGCACTTTAAAATTGCGTACCCCATGGAATGGTGACAAACTATAGTACCTAAAAAGTGACGCCTTAAAAGCCTTTACAGGTTATCAGTTTAGGATTACACAGGAAGTCTGGCACTAGAATTACTGCTCTCACTCTGTTGTTCTCAGTGATACCTCACGTGTAGTGTGATTGCCGTTTCTTTTATTTTATTTATTTCAGGTACTTAAATAGCGCTGTCAATTTAGGCAGCGCTTTACATATACATTGTACATTCACATCAGTCCTTACCCTCAAGGAGCTTACAATCTAAGGTCCCTAACTCACATTCATACACATACTAGGGCCAATTTAGACAGAATTTAATTTACCTACCAGCATGTCTTTGGAGTGTGGGAGGAAAGCGGAGTACCTGGAGGAAACCCACACAGGCACAGGGAGAACATGCAAACTCCAGGCAGGTAGTGTTGTGGTTGGGATTTGAACCAGCGACCCTTTTCTGCCAGGAAAATGTGCAATCCACTACACCACCTTGCATATGCACGCAGCACCTACGTGCGCGTGAGCATAGAGGAATCGGGCACGCTTTAAAAAATTGTTTTATTTTATTTAATATTTTTTTTAAACTGTCCTTTTATTTAAATTTTTTTGTTTATGAACTTTGTTACTATGACAAGAGATGAATAACCTCTCTTATCAAAGCATGGGCTGTAACAGGTCTTCTTTATAGAGAGATCTGGCCTTCAAAGCAATGAAGATTAGTGTCCTATTCCTTTCCAACAATATCCAAAACTAAAATCCCAAGCCACTAAAGCCTCGTACACACGGGATGACGATCGTATACAACAGGTCGTACGAACAACCGTTGTATGCGAAATCGATCGTATGTACGCGCGATTAGAACAGCCGACATACGACGGTCGTACAACGGGAGTCGTATGAGCAAACTAGAAAACTTGGTCGTACCAACAAGCGGTCATACGACCGTTGTATCGTGTGTACAGAGCAGTTGGTACAACAAGTTGTATTGTGCAAAACACGCATGCTCAGAAGTCAGGAACGGCCGGATGCTAATTACATGCACCTGAACGTTCTTCTGTGCTCGTACGATCGTGTAGTGCAGTCAGTATGCTACATACAACAGCCAACATACGATTTGAGACGATCGTACGTACAATCGTCGTCCCGTTTGTACGAGGCTTAACCCAGAACAAGATTGCAGATCGGGAGTTCTGACTTTACTTGTTGCATGCATGTTCCAGACTAGTAATTTGAAGGTAGAGGATCAGTATGACTGTCAGGCAAGTAACAATTTCAGAAGGAGGTGCCCTCTGTATTTCTCTTGGTTAAGTGTTGCTCATGTAGAATGTTTTCACCTTTCTGTATTGTTTTCCTGTGAATCTTTACTAACTAGAATGCAAACAGCCCGGTTTGTTTTGCTCACAGCTTAGTGGTAACACACATTATTCATAAATGATAGACAGATACCCTCTGGGTGCTGGGAGTGTACAGCACACGGTGTTCATGACATGCTTGCCAGAAGGCACGCAATGTGTTTACTATGACAACTGACAACACCTGGACATTTCATTATTTGTACTGGATATTCAAGGTCTAGCACTCATTCATCTCCGAGGTGGCGCAATACTTAAGAACGCGCTTGTATAGTGTGCAATGATTATTATGATACATATATGTATGTTTGAATAAATCTGATCAGAGCATTCTATGAAATCTACTGTGTGACTCATCTGGAAAAACTGTGCAGATGAACATGTGAGACCACCTACTGTGGAAATACACCATCTCTAGTTTAACTTAAAGTGGTTGTAAAACTCATTCATGAAATATGAACAATGCATATCCCTAATGTGTAGTTGTCACAAATAAGAACACCTAGTGCCATTTCTGTCTGCTGCTTCCTTCCTCTGCTATCAGCATGAATCACAAAATGAATGCGCTTTTTTTCCCTACAAATAGAGATGTCTTTTGGTGGTGTTTGATCACCTCTGCAGTTTTTATTTTTTGCGCTATCAGCAAAAAAAGGCCGACTATTTTGAAAAAAAAAAAAATCCCAATAAGCGTATAGTGATTGGTTTGAGCAAAAGTTATTGCGTCAACAAACTATGGGATAGATTTTTGGCATTTTTATTTTTTTACCAGTAATATTGTCAATCAGTGATTTTTAACGAGACTGCAACATTGCGGCAGACAAATTGTACACTAGGTGACACTTTTTGGGGACCAGTGCTAAAAAATGCACTGTCACTGTCAGGGCCGGCCCTACCATGGGTCCCAGTGGGTCCATTGGACACAGGCAGAACTTTGAGAGGGGCAGCAAATTGAACCATGGCCGCCTCTCCTTGTCTTTTACTAACCCAGCAAATTGACGACCAAGATTTTTTTTCCAGCAGTTTTGTATGTCATGATGACAATTGTCGTCCCCCCCTCCCCCCAGGCCGCTCTGCCTGCCCCTATACTACCCTAGCCTGCCCCTATATTGCCCATATACTACCCTAGCCTGACCATATGCTACCCTAGCCTGTCCATATACTACCCTAGCATGCCTATTTACTACCCTAACCTGTCCATATACTACCCCAGCCTTGCCATATACTACCCTAGACCACCCTTTGGAATTGAGCATAATAGTATGTCATATCATTTTGCATGTAGACAATGTGCTGTTGAACTGTAAATCTAACTTCCTGATAAATTTAAGTTTAGTATGAATTGTCCCGATATAAAATAATGGATGTGGGGTCCTTTTGGTGAGCGTGATTTTTATTTTTTTTTGGGGGGGGGGGCAGCACTTCAGTCTTGGACCCAGGCAGATCATTTTCTTGGGCCAGCCCTGGTCACAGGCATGCACTACAGTCCATTAAACATGGTTTCCTATGGGAAACATTCGCATCTATGCTTTTTTCAGCAGCTGCATTTTTGGAAAGGTTCAGGGACTTTTTTAAAGCAAAATGGTGCGTTTTTGGTTCAATAGACTTCAATGGAGAAGTTTCAGAAAAGGTTGTAGTGCTATTTTGCCGCAATTTGCGTTTTTTAATCTGCCTAACACCAAATTGGCAAAAAAAAAAAGCATAAAAAAATGCATAAAGCATAAAAAAATGTCAAAAAGCGTGTGCAAAACGCACCGCAAAAAGCACTTCATAAACAGATCTAAAGAAAACTTCATAGGTGTGAACCAGGCCTTAAAGCGCAGTTGCAGCTTACCAGTCCATAAATATGGTGGCTTCACTCATTTTCATTTCTCACGCTAAGAACTTTTTTAGAAAAGAAATAAATGACTCCTTTCTGTCAGGAGTCTGTTGCTCCTGACAGAAATACAGCCCTCATGTTGCTTCTTGTGACCTTGGAAAAACAGCATAAACAATGTTATCACTCTTTTGTAAATTCACCATGTCATGGAGATGAACAAGGCCAGACATGTGGAAGTCCAGCTTGTATGACGAATATGGCTCCCTCCAGAGATACAATGGAGAAATTAGTATAGACACAAAGGAGTTGATTTACTAAAACTGGAGAGTGCATAATATGGTGCATGGTAATCAATCCGCTTCTAATGTCAGATTCTTCAATTAAGCTTTGACAAAAAAAAAACAAAAACTGGAAGCTGATTGGGTTCTATCCAGAGCTGCACCGGATTTACACTCTCCAGTTTTAGTAAATCAACCCCAAAGGGATAGGATATGTATTATATGCAGGATTATCAGATAAAAATAAAGAAAAAGTAAAGACCCGTTGGCATAAGCCTATCTTGGAGTTGTCGAAACGAGAATGCATCTTGGCAACACATATTTTTATGGCTACTAAACAAACCATTGCAAAGGCGTGGAAAACACCTCTCCTCTCTTTTGAGGAGGTGAAGCGTCGGGTGCATGGTACGTTGACGAACAAGGAGCTTTCAGCGATACTCATGGACACTAGGGACAAATTTTGTAAAATTTTGCAACCCTGGTTGGACCAGTTTCTAGTGATGGGCCTGCCTTCTCGCTTCTTGGACCTATAGGTAATTCTGACGAGCCTGCCGGGGTTGGCCTTGGATCCCAAGGTGCGGGGCTTACTCTCTTCTTCATGATTCCTTTTTCTTTGGTTTCAGACTCTTAATCTCCCTCTTGTTCCTCTCTTTTTCCTTCTTTCTCTATTTTCTCTTTATTTCTTATTTTTTGTTATTTACCACCAGCTGCCAGTGTGCAGAGTCTGTTAATTGCTCTTTGGCCATATTTTTGGGGTCATGTTTTCCACCCCTATTCTTGAGGTATAGCTTTTTGGCCTCTGGGTGGGGGTGAAACTTTTCGTCACATCAGGAAGTTTATGGGATAGCTCCCCTTCCTTTTATTTTTACTTATTTTTTCTGATATATACACTTGCAATCAGAAATATTCAACCCCTAAAGGGTTTTAAGGATTTATAAATAAAAATCTTTTCAAAGTGCAGGATTCTGCTTTGGGTGGCTTCTCATTGAGTTTAGTGATACATAAAATCAACACAGAAAATGTATGATGTAGTATTTGTGTGTAACAGTATATTTTGTTAAGATCGCCATGTCACAATTATTCAACCCCTATATAATATTGTTGTTTCTAAAGCTTTCTGACAGTTTTTATGGCCTGAATTTGAGCTGAAACTCTCACAATTTCATCAAGGGCCCTTAGCAACTTAAGCCTCGTACACACGGGACGACGATCGTACGGACGATCGTGTCAAATCGTATGTTGGCTGTTGTATCTAGCATACTGACCACACTACACAATCGTACGACCACAGAAAGAAAGTTCAGGTGCATGTAATTAGTATCCGGCCGTTCCTGACTTCGGAGCATGCGTGTTTTGCACAATACAACTTGTTGTACCAACTGCTCTGTACACACGATACAACGGTCGTATGACCGCTTGTTGGTACGACCAAGTTTTCTAGTCTGCTCATACAACTCCCCTTGTACGACAGTCGTATGTCGGCTGTTCTAATCGCGCATACAAACGATGGATTTCGTATACAACGGTCGTTTGTACGACCTGTTGTATATGATCGTCTTCCCGTGTGTACGAGGTTTTAGTCAGGAGAGCTAAGAAAAACTCCCGCTGACTGCAAGACGGCTACAGGATGACATGATGAAGGCTGGTACAAGTGCTTCAGTGGCAACTATAAGACGTGCACTGAATAATCAAGGACTTCATGGCCGGACCCCAAGAAGCACTCTACTCTTGACCTCAAGGAACATCAGGAGTCGACTAGAACATGCCAGGAGGAATTTGGACAAAACTACAGAGTTCTGGGAGACGGTTCTATGGACTGATGAAACCAAACTGGAACTTTTTGGACATATGGACCAGCGGTATGTCTGGCGTGCAAAAGGTCAGGCTTATGACCAGAAGAATACCATCCCCACTGTCAAGCACGGAGGGGTCAATAATGATGTGGGGCCTGGCATCATGGATTCCCAGAAATATCAGGTCATTTTGAAGAAGAACGTGATGCCTTCTGTTGACAAAATAACTCAAATACATATCAATAAATATTGTTTGCTATTTCACAAGTTTTTCTTTTTCCATTTATTTTCATTATCTTTCATTAACATCACTGTATTGTCTATTGAGGTGAGGGGGTTGAATATTTCTGATTGAAAGTGTATATATATATATTTTTTTTTTATTTTTTTATTTTAGGGTCTTGTGAGGACCCCTGGACTTTATTTTTCTCTACAAACATAGGTCAATCTCAGGTATTTGTTACATGATGATTTTTGAAATCCTACTTGTTGGCGTACTTTCTAGGCTTTGAATTTAGGGAGCACCATGGTTCGTTATGTTCCTACAGACCGTGAAGGTACCAGGGCATCCTCACCTGGTTACCTTTCTTTTTATTTAGTTACTGGCTAAATGATATAAGAGGCCTACTAATCTGCGGTATATATGTTACAATTCTCAAATTACTTTCCGCCGCTGGCCTTCTGTTCATTGTGTTGTGAGCTTGTCTTTATTCAATAAAAATATTGTGAAAGGAAAAAATCCAGATAAAAAAAACTTAGCAGTCACCACCTCTAAGGACAGGTAAAGCTGAAAAATATAAAATGTTTGTTTTTGGGGTTTAGATCTAGTACTTTAACCAGTTCCGGACCGCCCACCGCATATATACTGCGGCAGGGTGGCCCGGCTGCACAAAATCAAGAGATCCAGAGAGTGCGTGCACATGCCGCCGGAGCCCCGCTCCCGCTATGATTGGACTCAGCCGGAGCCAATCGGGGACCCGCCAAACAGCGATCTGCTGCTATAAACGAAGCAGGCTGTCATTCTGCCAGACAGAAACAGAGAGATTTGTGCTTCCTGCTAATCAGGAACTCCTACGGTGAGTTCATCCCCCACACAGTTAGTAAGCACACTGAGGGAACACACCCCTGATGTTAACCCCTTCCCTGTCAGTGTCATTTATACAGTGTCAGTGCATTTTTCTTAGCACTGATCATTGTAAGGTCACTGATCCTAAAAAAGTGTCACTTTGTTCGCCGCAATGTCGCAGTCCTGCTAAAAATCGCCATTACTAGTAAAGATTATAAAAAAAATAAAAAGTCCCTAAATCTATCCCATAGTTTGTAGATGCTATAACTTTTGCGCAAACCAATCAATATACGCTAATTGGGATTTTCTTACCAAAAATATATAGCAGAATACATAGTGACCTAAACTGATGAAGAAATGTAATTTTTTACCTTTAATTTCAGGGAGCACTCAGTACATTGCACATAAGTGTGTTGCTTTAAGTGGTTTGGTTCAGATATGTACCGTGTACACCTATGTATATTTTTGTAATATGCATTTATGGGATTTTGTACCTCCCTATTTTAATTTGCTATAAAATAAATATGAGATTCTTTTATTAATCATCTGATCTTTTTCTGTGGAATCTATGCCCTAAAAAGTCCCAATAAGAGGGTTTTCTGTGTTAGTATTGTAGTCAGGGATGTGGGCATCCATTCCACATATTCCTTAAGAGATAAGCAGTTCATTACATTTTTTATTGGGTATGTTTTATAGCAGAAAGTAAAAAATATAGTTTTTTTTCCCCAAAATTGATGCTCTTTGTTTATAGTGCAAAAATAAAAACTGCAGAGGTTATTAAATACCACCAAAAGAAAGCTCTATTTCTGGGAATAAAATGACATACATTTTATTTGGGTGCAACGTCGTACTCCCGCACAATTGTCAGTTAAAATAACGCAGTGCTGTATTGCAAAAAATGGCCTGGTCATTAAGGGGGTAAAACCTTCCGGGGCTGAAGTGGTTAAACATGCACTACTCAATCTGAGCATTATGCAAAAAATCAAATGTTCACATCATGCCTTCAAATTCAAAGGTCATCTCATTTGAATGGCCAGCTTAAAATGTGTATGTCTGTATATTCCCATCTACTTAAATGATTAGCAGATTCCTTTAGTGAACCGATGCCAATGTATCAGGTTACTGGAAGACTGAGGATCAGACCAGCCAGACACGATGTGGGCCACATTACAGAATAGACCTAGATTTATCTGACCTCTATTACCAAGTGGTTTGTAGCACTAAATTAAGATTTAGCATAACAGCCATGAGTCTCCTGACGCATCATTTTAGACTTGTGAACGTATTTCTGTCCAGCTGCTAGACTGCTGAATGGGCAGTATGCAGTCCAATAGTCATGGTAGATCTGGCACATTAGGTGCTATTTTCCAAGTGAATTTATGCGACTAGACTAGACTAGTAATAAAATCAAAGGTTTTTCAATAAAACCTAAGCTAAAATGTCTTATCATCAACCTCTATGATAGAATTATATAGGCACCATTGCTGACATCTTCTGAAAGATGTACCTGGATGGCATACTTTGATACTTTCCATGTCATTAATCAGGAACAAATACGCAGATAAGAAATTCTTCAGTGGAAATATTTGTTCTTTATTGATCGTTGTACACGCACTTAGAATACCTGAGGTATATCTTCCACGTTTGCCAGTATTTCAGCTGTGCAAACTGATTGTCCCCGTGTCTGTATGAAAACTTTATAAATAAAGGATAATTTAAAAAAAAAAAAGCAAAAGAAGAAACAAAATTCAAAGTGTTTGTTTTAATAATTTTACTTGTATTCACTGTCCATTTTTTCTTTCTGTGAAAGATATATGAAAGGAGCTTATGCACCCTTCAGGAGTTTAACAAAGCCTACTGCACTCTTAAGGCCCATACACATGGTCCAATGGTTGGTCAACAACGGTCGTCCAACAGCCTGTTGGCCGATAATCTGAATGTGTGTACGCACGATTCTACAGCCGATTTCCAATCGTCGTCGAACAGAAGTTGGGCAACGAGACTAGAAAACTTGTGTTGGCCAACAAGGAGTTGACCGATTGTTGGCTCGTGTGTACAGAAGTTGTTGGAAGTGCAAACACGCATGCTTGGAATCCAGGAAGCGTTCGGTCGTGTAACCTGAACTTCCTCGTTATACGCTTCGAACACATCACTACGTTTGGCTTGGTTGGCCAATTACTTGCTTCATGTGAGTACGCTAGACAAAACCGCTGTCGCCCAATTTGGGAAAAAGCTGGACGTTCGGTTGACCAACCATTGACTCGAGTATACGAGGCTTTAAAGACACTCTGTCACCAACTTGCAATAATGCAGGTAATATGTAAAAGGACAGAAAACTCAAATATTTAACATGCTTGCAGTGTTTTATCTTTTCAAAAATGTTTTTGATTCATCTGATTCTGGAAATTTGAGGAAAGAGCAAGCCATCATATTTTCTTTAGGAAGAGTAAATTCCCTAGGACAGCCCCCTCCCTCCTTGTAGGTCATAGACCTCTCCTCGTCTGGGAATGTCTAATTACTCTGTGTTGGCCTAGCTCCTCCAACCTTATCCTCTTCTCCCTAAATAATCTGTTATGTAGATGCTAGGTTGGGTGCAACAAGGAATACTACAGAGTCTTACTTGAGTGACAGCTCTGAGCCTGATGACAGCACATTCAAGACGGAAGCACCCAACAGCATTCTAAGAGATTTTGGGTGTCTACTCAAGAGAGGCTTTTACAGGTAAATTCTATGCATAAGCTACATTACATGTACAAATATTATTCTGTGAAGATTGCTGTTGAACGTAATGGTCAGGTGACAATGTCTCTTTTAAAACCACCAGAAGTTATTTTTTCCTCCTGACACCGAAGCATTTGCCCAATGGTGAGGTTACCAAAATCAACAGATTTTCACTGAAATTTCATAGAAATAGAAACTCAGTTTTGCTCACCCAATACTGATATAGCAGGTCATCCAAAGGGAACAATCACTCTCTCTGCTGCATATTATATGTTTACTATGTGGAAAGCTGAAAAATCCACCCTGCTGTGTATCCCATTTAGTCATACATGTTTTATTATTGCTTTACAAAATTGGTGTGAGGTGTAGCTCCACAGTAACTTTGAACGAGTCAGTTTGAGGAGAGAATACCTTGATGTACGGGCTTTACTGCACTCTATTTAAAGCTATAGTAAAACCCACTTTGTGATTTTTACCTACAGGTAAGTTTATTATAAATCTTACTTGTAGGTAAAGTGAATATCTCCTAAACGTGCACCGTTTAGGAGATATTTGCTCCTTTGGCAGCCGGTGACATCACGGCGCATGCGCTCTAAATGAACGGCATATCTGTACCGTTCCTTTAAAGAGCTGTGTTGTGGTCATGACTCCAGTACGCAACACAGCTCAGCCATCCAAGCTGCCAGAGTCTGCAAAACTAGAAAGGAAGACCGGGTGAAGCCCAGTCAGTGGTGACAGCGTGCTGCTGGAGGGTTTCATTCTAAGGCAGTGGTTCTCAACTCCGGTCCTCGGGACCCACTAACAAGCCAGGTTTGCAGGATAGCTGAAATGCATCAGGTGATATCATTTGCTGCTCAGTGATTGCAGAATTCTAGTCTGCATCTCCCCAAGGTAATACTGAAAATCTGGGCTGTTGGTGTTGAGAACCACTGTTCTAAGGTATCTCATAATAAACTTGTATGTGATGCATACTAGCATATTATGTAATTGCCTTGCTGAGGATTTTTTTTTTTTTTTTTTAAATGCCACGCTTTACTATCGCTTTAAGTATGCCCACCTCTCCAGATGTGACAGTCTCTAGAACACTCCTTTTTAAGAGAGAAGCTGTCCCAGGAAACATTGCAAGACTGTTTTCTAATAACTAGGAATAGTTTTTATCATTAGGCATCATTCCTTTTAACTTTTGTCCCCTCAGGGATTCTGATGGAGAGATCTGTCCAACCGAATTACCAGCTATGACCACCTGCCTCAACTAATGAGAACTATATGGCCAAAATGTGGGGTACATGATCATCACACCTATACAAGATTGTTGGACATCCCATTTCAAAATTATGAGTATTACAATGGAACTGTAACCTTTTTTCAGCTATAACAGTCTTTACTCTGCAAGGAAGGCTTTCCACAAGATTCTGGAGTGTGTTCATGGGAATCTCTGCCCATTCAGCCAAAAAAGTGTTTGTGAGATTAGTTAATGATGTTGAGCGAGAAGACATGGCTTGCTATTGGCATTCCAATTCATTCCAGAGGTGTTTATTAGGATTGTGGTCAGGGCTTTGAGCAAGACACTTGTTTCTCCACACCAGACTTCTCAAAACATGTCTTAATGAGCCATGTGTTGTGCACAGGGGCACACAGTTATGAATGGAATGGAATAGAAAGGGGCATTCTCCATGCTGTTGCCATAAGGTTAGAAGTGTGCAATTTTCTAAAACATCTTTATATGCAGAAGCATTAAAAGTACACCTTACTGGAAAAACCTCAGCTCAATAATTTGGAGTAATGTCCACATTTAGCCATATTGTGTAAAGTGGGGTGACTCTCACCGCTATATTGTTTGTTTACACAAAATACACTGGAAATAGAAAAATTAACCTTTGCATTAAAGTTGACTGGAATTAAAAAGGGAAGGTTTGCTGTTTGAGGAAATGTAAAAATGTTAATTGTGCCTAAGCAGTACCTTAAGAAATGTCTCCTTTGTTTTCATCTCCTCCTGGAAAAAGCTATGCGCTTTCTGGTATGTGAAGGCCCTCCTCCTCCAGCCTCATAGATGTATATCCACAGTGGGAGATCAAAGGCACTGCTACCTCTGCCAGTTACAGGAGATTTGGTGATGTCACTATAGTGCTGTGCAATGGTCTCCTTGCTGGAGGCTCTAACATGAGGAAGAAAAACTGTGCCTCTATCTAGATGGCCACCGTCCTCCACACAAGGTATGATAGGTCAGTAATGAGGAAACCCACACTGGTCACTAGTCCTCTGCCCTCTGTCTGACTTTGTAGTCACAGCTTCCAGGGATCAGTTCTTCTTTAGGATCTTGTCAGTGGGTATTGATGCTTATGGTTCAGATCTCTGTGAGATCTGTTATACAGAAGACAAGTACTTACAACTGATAGAGCATGTTAGACAATCACTCCAGAAGTTGTAACATGATACTGTTTTGTCATTGATCAAAGAGACACTGTCATTTTGAAAATTCTGGGCAAAATGTCAGCTTCCCTTAGGCCCCTTTCACACTGGGGCGCTTTACATGCGCTATTTAGCTAAAAATAGCGCCTGTAAAGCATCTCCCCATTAAACCCAGTGTGTCCCTTCACACTGGGACGGCTCGAGGTGGTGCGCTCGTTGGAGGAAAGTCAAACTCCTGCATGCATGATTGTTGGGGTGGCGCCGGCACTTTTAACCCCTGTTTAACCCCTTGGGGGGTTAAGAGTGCCCTTCTGCCGCCCGCATAGCGGCTTCATATTGCAGCTATTACAGCGGTAGATACCCGCTAAATTAGCGGTCACAGTGTGAAAGGGGCCTTAAAGCAGTGGCCTCCAAACTATGGTTCGGGGGGGGGTTCTGGCCTTAGGGACACTATTTCTTCCACTGATGCAAGACACTATTCTGTCAGCTCACATCAACAATGGGGCACCATTTCTCCCAATGAAATCAACAATGGGGCACCATTTATCCCAATTAAATCAACAGTGGGGCACCATTTCTTCAAATTGGGCACCATTTTTCCCAATGACATCAAAAATGGGGCACCATTTCTCCCAATGATACCAACGATGGAGCACTGTTCCTCCACCTAATACCAAATCAGTTTACTCCCACTGATGCCAGGGAAATTTCCTCTCCTGCTGGCCACAGCTGCGCCCCTCTAAGGCCTGAAGGGTAAAAAATTGTCCCTTTGTTTAAAAACTTTGGAGTCCCCTGCATTAAAGAAGCAACTCCCCCCCACCCCCCAACCTCACGAGTTCCCTGGTGTCTGAGCCTTAACATGTAAAAGATTTTACTAGATTTTAGTGATCGGATTTATATACGTATACTGTCATACAGTGGTAACAGGGGAAAAAAATACTTTATTATTCTTTTTAATAACTGTTGCTACCTAGATTGTGGGAAAAGAATTCTATAAAAAAGTAAAAGTAAACTTTTTACTGTTGTACCCAATATGTACCGCAGATGTAAAAAACATGCCAGATCTCTGGATGTCTTGCGTATCAAACCTGAGCCACAGGAAGGATGGTATACTATTCACTGTCATTTGGAATCAGTGCATGTTCTATTTTTGCAATACCGAGAACAAACATTTATTTAGGTTTGGTCTATGGCCAGCAGCCTTCAGCACGTTCTTCTCCTTACAAGCAAATTGCTATTCACATGTTTTCCCTTTCCTATTTTGAGATAGCAAGAATTTTATAGGGAACCTAAAACATTTTTCCACTTAGACTAGAGCTACACAAGCGATTTTTGCCTTGCTACTAAAATCCCTATTTAACTTATGGATAAGAGTATCAATCAATTACTGAACAGGAGAAGTAAATGTCTCTTCATGGTATAAGCAATACAAGACATATGAAACTGCAGTGCTGCTGGCTTCCCTCCTCTCCTCTTCGCCAGCAGCTACGGGGGATGTTTTAGCATGGAGAGTGGGGGGAGGGGCTAGTAAATATTTTATTTTCACTCACTCACTGTGTCCATTCATATCTGAAGCAAAATAAACTGTGATTACTATGCTTCAGTTTGTGAATGAACAGGATGCCACTCAGGACAGAGAACAAAAATACACAAGAAGGGCCTCTAAGTGCAGCCGTTGTAAACAAATTTATTAGACACAAGTGAAGGTACTCACAAGGAGATGGTGAAGAGAAGCATTGCAGTGTTAGCCACTGCGGGCTGTACTCAGCAAACACGCCTGGCTGGCCAGAAGTGGTGGAGATGGGCTGGATGCTTCACAGGGCTCAGGAGTATGGGGCACGCCAGTAGCTTCCAGCGCTTCCCGTGTCTCAGAGTGGTGGAGCGGAGACTCTCAGACATCACTTCCGGTCGCGGCAAATGGGCATGCGGTAACGGCGACGCGTTGTCAAGGCATACACCCCTTCTTTGGCCTAAAGACCTCTTTGACTTCCCATAAGGGTTATGTGGACCAGTTGAAGAATTTAAGGCAAGCTTATGAGAAGGCTACGCAGCATACTACTACCCGAGAATTGGGAAACAAAAATAATTTTGACCTCAAGGTGAAAGCACAAGATCTCCAACCAGGGGATAGAGTGCTATTGAAGAACTTAGGTGTACCGAGCAAACACAAATTGGCTAATCACTGGAGGCCCCAACATTGTGTCATCTGTAAGCAGCTTCCGGGGTTACCAGTTTACCAAATCAAACCGAAAGGGAAGTCGGGAAGTGGCATTGTGATCATCTACTCCCTTTATTAGATGCAGTCCAAGTACCTCCTTGTTCCCCTACACCTCCTTTGGATCCAAGTCTCCCCAGGACTCGCTCTCGCTGGAAACTTCCTGCTTGGCCTGTAGTGCCAGTTCAAGATGAAAGTGAGGATTAGGAGATAGTACCTTCTTGTTTGTGGGCTTCAGTTGCTCTCCCTGAAACAGAAGTCAGGCCCTGGTTCAGAAGACAAACAGCAACGAGAGAGGTGAGGAGACCACAAAAATCACTTGGTCCAAAAAGGAATGCTCCATCATCAACTAGGAGGAAAGATGTTCCTTCAAATGGAAATGTCAGGCCAGTTCCAAGCTTTGAACAGGGGGATCTGATTAGTTTCACCAATAAATGTCTACCTGTGTCGATACCTGTCAGTCGCATAGAAAAGGAAACATCATTGTTGGAAGAAAAGGAGGATGAGAGTAAGAGAATGAACTCTAATACTATTAATGAAACTGATCTTACCATTCTTAAGCCAGGGCCCTCTACTCTGAGCCCAACAGTATTGACAGAAACTCAAGATTTGGATCTCATAACAAGCCCAGAAAAGAACCCTACTCCTGTAACAAGCCCTGAAAGGAACCTTACTCCTGTAAGAAGTCCTGAGAGGAAATATACTCTTTTAACCAGTCTGGAGAGAGGATTCACTCCTACAACAAGCCCAGAAAAAAAACTCTGCTACTGAGGCAAATCTTGAAAGAGGCTCTACCCCTTTAAGTAGCCATGAAAGAAGTTCTGCACCAAAGCTGGAACCATGTTCTCCTGTCAGGTTAAGTAGAAACATCCACCCCCCTAGAAGACTTACCTATGACACCTTGGGGGAGCACTCTGACAGATTAATTTCCACTATTCAAAGGCCAGATTTTATGCCTGATCCTGTTGCCATCAATTGGGCAAAAGGTGACCTCAATGTGGCCTCTGACACTACTGGGTGGGACACGGCTATTGCCCTGGCCTGTCAGGAAACCGACTATGAGCTAGCTGAAAATGTATATCAGTAGTTCAAGCAGAATCCAGATGTTTGCCAATATTTGTTGAATTTGAATACTGGTTAAAGTTGGCCAATCATTTTTTCTTCCAGCGGTAGTTGAGAATCCCTACATCTTTGGGGACCAAAGACTTTAATTGGCTGGAGAATGAAGCCAGGAGCTGGGTATTCACAACCCCTGCAAACAAAAGACATTAAAGCGGAGTTTCACACTTTTTTTGTTTATTAAAAGTCAGCAGCTGCAAAAAGTGTAGCTGCTGACTTTTAATAAACACACACTCACCTGTCTCGCGGTCCAGCGATGGCTGCGACCGAAGCCTCGCTCGTCTCGCCCCTCCTCCCGAAGGCCCCGCCATTCCTAGTGTGGGCACCCGGCCCGGCTTCACGAGCGGGCATGCACTGCCCATGCGCGAGTCGCGCTGCGTGTTCCTAGTGGCCAGGCAATCTTCTGGGACCTGTGACATGTCCCAGAAGATTGCTAGGAGGGAGGGGCCGTCCAGGAGGAAAGGAAGGAGGAAGTATGAAAGGAAGTACCTGTAAAAAACAAGGTACACACTCCCCCGCCCCAAAAAATGACATGCCAAATGTGGCATATAAGGGGGCAAGGAGTGCTTAAAGCACAAGTTCCACTTTTGGGTATAACTCCGCTTTAACTATAATGCAGCTATTTCCCCTAGCGTTCCTGTTTGGCTGATTTATGACTCTGATAATAATGAGAGAGGAATGCATCTTGGGACATGTAGTTTTAGCGGATGCCCCTCTATTTCTGTGGCTTTTGCTAAGCATCTGCTGCAAATATACAGGTTTTCCTAGAGGGGAGAAGAGCACTGGTCAGCCCCTGCGGGGGGGGGGGGGGGGGAATT
>BLSH010194870.1:776999-788885 GCA_018402905.1 Glandirana rugosa
GGGGGGGGGGGGGGGGGGGGATTTCTCCCCCTCCTTCTTGTTTCACAGACTGAGCTTAATATAATCTGTGTAGAGACACACAGAAGAATCAAATTACACTGTCTCTGGTGTGCTTCTAGAAGCATAGAGAGAAAAAGCCAATAAAAGAAGCAGTTACAGGAGCCAATCAGCGGGACTTTAACAAGCTACAAAGCATTTTGGAATATGAAGTCCTTTTACCAGACGGCCCCATAGCCTTGTATGGAGTATGGAACTACAGTACAATCCAATGCATGCTCTGGAAGAGAGGAGAGAGACTCCATCTTGATTTTCTGAGGAGATTTCAGTAAAAGAGTGGGAGAGGAAGAGAAAAGACCTAAGAGAGGGGTGCTGGCTCTTGGGTTTTTCAACCGTGAGATCTTAGGCCTCTGGGACCAGTTGGGACATCCAGCTTGAGAGAGAGAGAGGATCCCAGGTGCACATCCCGGCGCACCTGCACCAACAGAGAAGCGTTCCAGTGCGAGGTGACCATTTGCCACCAGGAAAAGCCTGCCTTTCCCAGGAAGCATGTTTGGGCCTTGATCGATTGCAGGATTGGGTGAGAAGGTTGTGCCTATTTGCAGGAAACAAGGACACTGCACAGACAGAGTTATATTGAACCCTGTATACAGACATCGTTGCTGGTAGTAATCTTGCTGACACCTGTAGTACCCCAGAATACAAGGCCATTTCAGTAGAAAGACGCTGTATACAGAGGTCATTGTCCTTTCACCCTGGTGAAGAAAATCTTGCATTCTTCACTTAATGATCTGGGCCAGTTATGTTATTTGGACCTACTATCCAGGAATTTAAGTGCACCAACGAGAGTAGCTAGCTGAAGATGCCACAATGTATTTAACTTTAAAGGGACTGAAGTGACTATTACCATACAGCCTGGCACACACATAGCTAGGGCTCTGTATATGCAGTGGGTGTGTGGGACAGCCTATCTGGGAAGCTAAGATATTGACTGTTAATTTGAATATAGTATTTGTTATTGGGCCTGTGGTGCCAGGAGACAGAAGAGTGGGATCTGACATAAAGAGGGTCAGTCTTCTACTCTTTTCCTGCCTGGACTCATAGAGCCAAACTTGAGTAAAGGTAACCAACCTGGTACAGATTGCCATTTTGTGATTTATTGTTATTAAAGGGTTTGCTCTGCTCTTGAGGTTATTTTAAGGTTCTGAATCCGCCGAAGGCAGCCTAAATGTACTGTTGGGCTATATTGTCATAACTTCAGTTAATGTTCTTCTATTGTATACCTTGAACATATTGCCAATGGTTATTCCACAGAAATACTACAGCAAAGACAATTTCTGTGTTTTTTAATAATGTGTGTGTTTCTCATTGAACCTTGCACTCACACTATTGCCAAGTGTGCTAGAGGGGCTACCTGGCTACACTGTGGTGAAATTACACCTACCAGCGGGCTGATGGAAAGAGGAGATTTATCTCCTGGAGGAGACTATAAGAATCGATGCTTTGGGCCTGGCGCTCTCTCTCTGGACTGGCGTGGATCTGTATGCAGGGAATCTGTTGCTGGAAGCTGCGGAGTCGCAGCCTGCTTCTACAGACTTATCAACCCAGATACCCTGAAGGACATCAGCAGACCGCCTGAACAACCGTTTTACAACAGTTGAAGGTCCTTTCCTGTTCCATCCATCCTGCAGTGGCGACAGATCCAGGAGAACCCGTGGTGTAAGGCGGTAGAGGCCGGAGACCATTCCAGGAGCCACAGACTGAAGAGATCATCATCATCATCCTCATCATCTTTGTCTACAGCAGCCACATCTTCTGTTCCAGTATGGTGAGTGGGTAAAAATCCATCCTAACAGACACTGTGTATAGACAGCATTACTTCTTTACATCTGCTAATATCTTTGCTGCAAAAAGGGTCTACCCACACACTGAGCTTAGACACTATACACAGACATCCATACCTTTCATCACTGTGATTATTGTGAAGTTTCTACTGTTTCTCTACTGAAATAGTGTTGTTTCTGATCATACTTCATTCCCTAGCATTGTTCCATCAACCAATATTTCTTGCATGCAACTAAAACAACAGAGAGCTAGCTGAAGACCAACTGAATTGTCAGGCAAGTGACACTGAACTACCACTACTTCTCTTTTCCCCCACTTAGGAAATATATATGTATATATATTGCTTTGCTAAAGTTATCAATGCTGCATTTACCAAAGGACTCTCTATAAGAGCAGGTCGAATGTTGCTATAGTTACTATTTGCTGGTGATGTATTTGTTTATCTGCTGCTTTACTGCTCTTATGTGAGTGAGCAGTAGAGAGTGGTCTGACACTAGCAGGACTCATTCCTCCACTCTCCTGTGCCCCACTCCCATGTGCAGTATTATATATATATATATATATATATATATATATATATACTTATTGGGTTTAAACAAAGGTAATTTATATTAAGTGATATTTCATTGATGGTTAAAATTTATTTAGTTATTATCACTACTTTGTGTGATTAATCTCACCCAGTTAGTCAAAGGTCCTTCTCTGATATATATCTTTTGAGTAAACATTACTGATTCAACTCAGTTTGGTGTATTTCATTACTGTGTCATTACTTAAAGGAAACTAGCACAATGAGTGAACCCAGTGTGTCAGGGATGGCAGAGGACTCACAGGATCAGGGAAACCAGAGGGGTATTGATATTTCTTGCGACCTCAAGAGGGCAGCGCTACACTTAATAGCAAGTGTCCATTAGTCAGCTTTCCATACCCTAGCTTTAAGAGGCCTGCAGAAGGGCTGACAATCCAGGAACAGCATCAGTAAAGAAGATACTGCCCCCCTCCAGCTATAACCTGCATAGAGCAGACAAGGCATAGAGGTATTAGGCTGCAGCAACGCAAGAACATGTTGCAGAAATAAACAAATCTCAGCAAGTTTAAGGGAGAACTCCACATTGTTAAGAAAATAAATATTATAACATGTACAATTGCTACTCAAGCCATGCAGTAATTTATGAAATAACCTTCTCTATTCAAACTGCAGCTGCTGAACTTTCTTAAGCGGTCCAGAGAGACAAAGCTATGGTTGTTTGTTTGCTAGGTGCAAGAAAACCCCTAAGGGGTTAACTACTGCTAAGGGATACTACATCAGCAGGCTTCTCACATCAGAGCACCACTACACAGGTGATTTCATAAGACAGCCTCCAGCACAGAAAGAAAAACCTTGCTAATACAAACAAATATCTGTTCAGGACAGAAGGCAACTGCACCAAACTTTGATAAAAATGCTACAATGCACATCACAGCATAGACATATCCATATGTTTTCATTTTGGTTATTATTTTTTCTTTCTTTTTTTAACAAAAGTGGAGTTACTCTCTAGCAGCCCGCATGGTGTCTGGTCTAGGGTTGCCACATCATCCCTTTAATCCAGGACACATATGAATTACACAGGTTCTGAGGCCAATTTAATGCAGATAAGGCACCAAGTGAGTTTAATTACCACTTTAATTAGCCACAGAACCTGTCTAATTAATATGTGTCCTGGATTAAAGGGATGATGTGGCAACCCTAGTCTGGTCCCTTCTGTTGACCTCAAGCCAAACATACTTACGTATCCTGGGAAATTGATGCATCCGCAGGGCGACCAGAATCCCAGGAACAGCAGAGCACACCGTCATGCTGGGCACACTTTAGAGGTCACACACTTTTAGAGAGGCATCCAACCTGGCGCAACTGCCTGCCATTGGCAGAGCTTCCATTATTACAGCTGTCAATCTTCTGTGCATGTGTGCCATTCACCACCCCACTGTTAGCTGGAGACTCGGTGACTACTGGAGCCATCCTGGAAACTTTTGGACACCACAGGATGCTCCCAATATCTGCATGGCTGTCCTGTGTGAGACCCCAGTCACCACGTCTTCCAAAAGGTAGGAAACTTCATACTAAATGGTCCTAATGAGTGAGGAGGACAAAAAAGGAATGTGGCCTCTGGCTCAGCCCAATTTATGGCAGTGGGCAATGGCAGATGGTGAAATTTTAGGATGGGGGCGCCAGACTCCTCCCTTCTTTTTTGACCCCTCCCACTTCTCAAAAGCCCCACCCCTTATAGATTCCACCGATTGTGTCAGGAGTATACAGGCCAGCATCACCAGATAGGGTATACAGCATCGCCAGATAGGGTATATACAGCATCAGCAGATTGAGGTATATACAGCATCACCAGAGGGGTATATACAGCATCACCAGAGGGGTATATACGGCATCACCAGATGGGTATATACAACATCAGCAGAGGGGTATATACATCATCACCAGAGGGGTATATGCAGCATCACCAGAGGGGTATATACAGCATCAGCAGAGGGGTATATACAGCATGACCAGAGGGGTATATGCAGCATCACAAGAGGGGTGTATACAGCATCACCAGAGGGGTATATACAGCATGACCAGACAGGTATATACAGCATAAGCAGAGTGGTATATACAGCATGGCCAGAGGGGTATATGCAGCATCAGCAGAGGGGTATATACAGCATGGGGTAGGAGCAAGGGTGGGGCTACCCAAACGTATGCTGCCATGGAAATCTTTCAGGAAAGATCCTTGCAGCCTTGGTTTCTGTAAGAAAAATGAATAAGGTGCATTGTTGTGTGACCCAGTTGAATGCCTATTGACAATGATAATCTCTGGTAGCCCAGTGGAAAAGTTCTGTGTCGGTGCCTGGTACCCTGTTGAAGAATGTATCATTCCCATCACTGGTAGCCAGGGTTAAACATTCTACATATGTTGTGGTTGTCCAATTGAAAACAAAATCCCTTTTCATGTTAACCTACATAATAATGCAGATATGCAAAAAGATGTGTCACTGTTAATTAGAGTGTGACTCGCAAGAGAATTGTAATTAAGACATTTCACTTTGAACCTCTTCAATATAAGGTCCCTCCTTGGATCAAGTTGATAAAGGATAGCTGACTATGATCTTGGGATAGAGAATTACAAAACTCTAAAGGCCGTACACATGGTACAATTATTGGCCGAAAATTGTTGTATGACAGCCTGTCGTCCGATAAACTGACCGTTGGTACGCTCTATTCGACAGCCAATTTTCAATTATCTTCCAACAAAAGTTGTATGAGCAGACTAGAAAACTTTTGTCTGCCGACAAGGCGTTGTCCGATTTTCGGCTCGTGTGTACAGAAGACGAACAAACAAAAGGTGCAAGTACAAACACATGTTCGGAACCCAGGAACGACCCGGAAGTGTTAGGTCGTGAAACCCTGCGTTTGTAATTCACAATTACATTCACCTGAACTTCCTCTTGATACGCTCGTCACTACGTTTGCCTTTGTTGAACGATAATTTTACTACCATCAGTACGCTAGACAAAATCACGGACAGCCAATTTTGGGAAAAGTTGGACGTGTGGACGTATGACAATCGCACCGTGTGTATGAGGCTTAGGGTCGTTTCACATTTACTGACCGTTCAGGTCTGCCTATTAGACGCTCCATATACTCCTATGGAGCGACGGATGTCAGCAGTGAAATGTCCGCTAAATACAGACAGATGGAAACCCTATTTTCCATCCGTCTGGCGGATTGGATGAAAACGGACAGATGGTCCGTGTTCTTCCAATCTCCCATAGAGGAGAGCGGAGCTCTGACAGATCCGTGCAGAGATGGAGCTGTCATCCGCCGGTTCAGCAGATTTCAATGGATGGATCCCCGCTGAGAAGTGGAGCCCGTCAAAACAGGCTCCGTATGTGTGAAAGGACTCTTAAGTGTAGGCTAGCAGTTTGTAAGGGGGGCTAGGACTGGGCAGGTGTTGGCAACAAACTGTGCAAGTTCCCGGTCTAGGACAGGACAGACATCCACCTGTTGTAATGAACCCTTTGCCAATTTGCATCATACTCCTGGCCTGAGGCCTGCTCATGACATTCCCAGCCAGGTGCCCCATTCACACAAGAACACAGTGCAGGAAACCTATGTTCTGTGAGTGTTTCCTGCACAGCATTCAAAATGCTCTGCAGTTGTGATCTGCAGTGGGTGTCAATGTTAACCTAACAACATCCCAAAAGCAGCGCGTTTGTCAGCACCAGCTTGCATCGTACAGAAGTACCGTGCCGTCTGGTTGCAGTGATTTTCCAAAAGGCAGTCTCTGTGTGCGGAAGGAGAGCTGTCAATGAGAGACGGCACAGTGGGGTAGTGGTTAGCACTTTTGCCTAGCAGCAAAAGGGTCGCTGGTTTGAATCCCAACCATGACAATACCTGCCTGGAATTTGCATATTCTCCCTGTGCCTGCATAGGTTTCCTCCGGTTTCCTCACACACTCCAAAGACATGCTGGTAGGGTAATTGGATCCTGTCCAAAATTGGCCCTAGTATATGTATGAATGTGAGTTAGGGACCTTAGATTGTAAGCTCTTTGAGGGTAGGGACTGATGTGAATGTACAATATATATGTAAAGCGCTGAATAAATTGACAACACTATATAAGTACCTGAAATAAATACATTTGAGATCACATCTCATTGGACACGCCGATTACATGGTAAATCACTGCTGTGATTGACCATTTACCACAATCTGTGATTGGCTGTGTCCAAGGGACACGGCCATCACAAATTTTGCCAGAGGCGTGCCCGCTGGGGCGGAGGGAGCGTGCTTCCGGGAGGTACATGGATACCCTCCTGGCAATTAAGGCCCACTCTGCAGCCATCTTTCGGCTATAGCACGGGTGTGAGGTGGTTAAAATGTCCACGGGCCGGATGCACATAAATTCATCATGTGTACTGATGGGCCGGACATTTAGCGGCGGTGGGCCACAGGGCGACTACAGCTATTCCTCCTATGTTCTGGACCACCTCCCCTGGGACTTCAGCCCTGCAATAGACCATTTATATCAACACTGTAAGAGACTACATCTATACAGCTCTGGGATGTTTGGCTCCTATGCTCCATCTGCCTTGAGTCCCTCCCATAATGGCATTTATATGAGCGCTGACTACACCCATGACATCACTACTGGATAGGGTTGCCACCTCATCCCTTTAAACCCAAACACATAATAAATACACAGGTTTTGTGGCTGATTAAGGTGGTAATTATATAATTATACTCACTGTGCCTTATATGCATTAAATTAGCCTCAGAACCTATGTGATTAAAGTGGTTGTCAACGGCGGAAAAAAAAAAAAAAGACCTGCAAGACAAAGGCATAATGAGCTAGTATGCATCACGTACTAGCTCATTATGAAATACTTACCTTAGATTGACGCTGTTGCAGCGGTCCCCGAGCACCACTGCGATCAGCGTCATGTTGATTGGGTCTTCTTCCAGGATCATGGGCTACGGCCAATCACATCACAGACTCCAGTGATGTGATTGGCCGGAGCCGTGTTGAAGTCACTCCCACGCATGCCCATGGGAGCTGTCATTTATGGCACACTTCATGAAGAAACGGCCCAGTCGGGCTGTTTCTTCATTGTGCATGTGTCGACGACGTCAGCACATGTATTTACCCTGCAGGTTTAGGAGATATGCAGGGTACCTACAGGTAAGCCTTATTATAGGCTTGCCTGTAAGTTAAAGTGGTTGTCAAGAGTTGACAACCACTTTAATATGTGTTCGGGTTTAAAGGGATGAGGTGGCGTACTGGAGGGATTTTACAAAAGGGGTCTAAATAACCTCTAAATACAACTTTGCTCTTTCCATATTACGGTGGTAGACCCATCTAGTGGCAAAATAACTAACTGCACCTGCCAACATGTTTCTTCATGGCTCCTGGCTTTTTACAATGGGCAGAAGGGACAGCTTGCATTTCCATAGACTTGTATGAAAGGGGAAACAGTTCTGAATTGAAAAATAGCACTAGCCCTAAAAAGAATACAAATGCTTTAAAATTTTGCAGTTACCATACCAGAATTGTCTCCTTATAGCCTTACTGCTTAAAGCCGCCTACCAGCGGCCCTTTAAGTGGGCCTAGTCTATCATATGTGACCAATGTGATTGGCTCTCACAGGATTGGAGCTTGTCCCGCTGGCTCCTGTTCAGCAGCTGTGACTGAGAGTTGTTGGTGACAGCTCAGTCGCATGCTCTCAGCACACAACCTTAAGCTGCCATGGATGCATATGTGAGATGACTTGGAATTAAAGCCCACTTTCTATACAGTATACGCATTATGCAATTGGCAAGGGGTTACCTTTGGTGGTCTGGTGCAGAAAGTTAGCCACTTTTAGCACTAAAAACCAGCATCTTCCTTTCTGCTGCATGCTAGGTGGAGTCACATACAGAAGATGACTTTTAGATTATAGCTTAGATAACGACGTCACTGTTCTTGCCTATAGGCAATGGTATGAAAGAGTTTCAGCTAATCAGAAGCTCTGAAACCCAGACTCATGTTGAATGTTATCTATATGTAGTGTCTGTGTGGTTGATCAGCTGTTGATGCTGACAGTGACGTGTGAATACAATTTGTTCTGAAAAGATAATGATAAAGCTAGTAGACCAAGTATAATGAATCTGTCACTTCCTATAGAAAATGTTCTTCCCATGCTGCCCTGTTAGGGAGAATCACTCCTGTATTGTATTGGTGACCACTGAAAAAAAGAGGGGCAGTGCACACTACTAATGCTGAAATATCAAGACTTATATATCGTTCTTCCTGCTGGTTCTCACAGAGTTTTCAAAATGATTTTGAAAGTTCTTTTAAATGTCTATTTTTTTTTTTTTGCTTGGATATTATTATGGTATCATTAAGGAGGGCTAATTGATTTGCATGGTTCTGTTGCTCTCCTTAGGTGCATGCTCACAAAATGTGTGCAGATTTGCATGTGCTGGAAACATACAGGCAGCCCAGAGGGGTAAGAACAATGATATCACATTAATGAGGCTCCTCCTTGTGAGCTGCCAGTCCCACTACCTTAACTTAGGTCAACAGCTAGACTTATTATTTTTTCCTTTTTTAATTGCAGCCTATATGCACGCTTGCTCCTGACGAGTGGCCTCTCAAGCCACGAAACGCGTAGAGCTAAGATTGCCGTGTCTCTGCCATTATATGCCACTGGTTTCTCGCTGTCCATACCATCTTTATTGCTCAACCCAGGGGTAACACCCCATGGAAATTAGATCATGGGTCATGCAGCGTCCAATTTTGAATATCTTATGTTTATTTATTTATGCAATTGATGGATGGGGAACTCATTTTATGTATTTATAAGATTTTTGATTACCAATTAAGCTTTGCTTCTTTGGATCATTTTTGTGACCATTTGTATGTAATGTATGATTATCTGTAATAAATGATAACTTTATTCATTACCCTATTAACCATCATGCATCAATATTATTGATTGACCTTCACATCCTTCATTTAAAGTCCCACCTGCTCCTCCTATTGCACATTGTGTTTTGGCCTCACCAGGCTAACCCAAGCTTCATTTAAAGTCCCACCCCCTTCTCAATGATATCATAATGGACATGCATGTGCGGCAAGGGACACGGATGTATGTACAAGGGTCGCAGGGGTTGCAACTGCGACCAGGGCCCATGCTCCAGCAGGTCAGTGCGTCCCCTTGTACACTTGGATAGGAGGGGCAGCGGGGGCGGCATGTAGTGGAACCAATCCCCTCCATTTTCCTGTTGCAGCCTTTTAGCAGCTGCAGGAGGAAAACAGAGGAGATTGGTTAGTCTTTATGCCACCCCTCCTATCCATCTCCTGCTGTGATTGGGCTTCTGTGTATTCCCCTACAGTGCTGCCGGGGTCCCCCCTCCCCTACCCCACCGACTGCTGCAGGGGATCTGTCATGATAGAGAGCGAGGAAGGGGCCGGTAAATGTGTAATTTACTGGCCCCTTCCTTGTCTTAATGAATATAGTCAGTGATCCATGCTGATCACTGACTCTGTTCATTCATAACTGAGGTATGGTAAAATGTGTTTACTATGCTTTAGTTTGTGAATGAACAGGAAGCTCTGTATAGAGCTATTCCTGCCCATTCATTCTGTGCAGCTGAGGCTGCAGAGAAAGAGATTGGGGGCTGTGTCCTCAATTTCCTTTTTCTGGCTCAACGGTGAAACATCAGAGGTCTTTTTAGACCCCTGATATTTCACCATAGCCCCCTAACACGGTTTCATAAAAAAAATTATAAAAAATAAAATTGTAAATAAGTAAATAAAATGGTAAAAATGAATAGCAAAATACAATAACAAACATTAAAACTACTGACACCAGTGGCAGAACTACCAGGGTTGCAAAGCTCGCACTTGCAACCGGACCCTGGCGTTCCCTCACTGTAGGGGGGGGGCCCGGCTGGGGGTCAGGGGCCCTTTATTGTTTCTTGCACCAGGGCCCTGAAGGTTCTAGTTACGCCTGTGATGGTACATGTAGTCCTGAGGAGGGTTAGTAGGATTATTCAGGAATTTTTAGGTCAAGAGGGGTGTATTTGTAATGAAAAGTACTACTTTAAAGTACAGGGTGGGCCATTTATATGGATACACCTTAATAAAATGGGAATGGTTGGTGATATTAACTTCCTGTTTGTGGCACATTAGTATATGTGAGGGGGAAACTTTTCAAGATTGGTAGTCCAACACTGAACCAGTTTCACGAAACTTAGCAAGCAGTTTGCTAACTGTAGCATGGGAGATGGGTGGTCTCGTAGGCTGTCTTGCATTGAAATCAGCTGCAATGACCTCAGTTAACCTTGAAAACTTATAAATAACTCATGAAAGAATAAAGTTACGTTAAAACCAAGCACACCATTGTTTTTCTTGTGAAATTCCCAATAAGTTTGATGTGTCACATGACCCTCTTCCTATTGAAAAAACAAAAGTTGGATTCAAAATGGCCGACTTCAAAATGGCCGCCATGGTCACCACCCATCTTGAAAAGTTTCCCCCCTCACATATACTAATGTGCCACAAACAGGAAGTTAATATCACCAACCATTCCCATTTTATTAAGGTGTATCCATATAAATGGCCCACCCTGTAGTTTTGATTACACAAATAACAAAACAAATAAAGGTCCCCTGTCCACAACCAGCTTCTACAGATTCATTAAACAATGGCCTTAAATTATAACCAAAGGCAAAATGTTTAAACTTTTACTGGGTAGAGTGGAAAAGGATTAGAATAACTGTAAGTTTTTATTGCCATCTGTGCCCCGTTAGGAAGATTCACCCTCTATATTTGTCCTGTTTACCATTATCGCCGAGAGTGCAAAAAAATCCCAAATTTCGGGTTGACACCAGCACAGGAATAAGAGATTCACTTGCTTTGGAGTCACTTTCTGTTTTGGCTATGGTACAGGAAATTAAACACAAATGGAAAAAAAACCTGACAGGTGTTAAATCCCTCCCTTATGCCTGGTACACACGGTGAGATTATCAGACGAATGATCGTCCCCCCCGCACTTACCCCTCCATGTGACGCCCCCCCCCCACTCACCCCTCCACGTGACCGTCAGCCCACACTCACTCCTCCAAGGCACGGTCCCTCCGCACTAACCCCTGAACCTGATGGTCCCCCCACACTTATTCCTCCACGGCACGGTCCCTCCGCACTAACCCCTGAACGTGACAGTCCCCCCACACTTATTCCTCCACGGCACGGTCCCTCCGCACTAACCCCTGAACGTGACAGTCCCCCCACACTTATTCCTCGACGGCACGGTCCCTCCGCACTAACCCCTGAACGTGATAGTCCCCCCACACTTATTCCTCCACGGCACGGTCCCTCCGCACTAACCCCTGAACGTGATAGTCCCCCCACACTTATTCCTCCACGGCACGGTCCCTCCGCACTAACCCCTGAACGTGATAGTCCCCCCACACTCACCCCCCTGATAGTGCAAGTCCCCAATCACGCCTCCCTGGCACGGCACC